>JARFOC010012076.1:0-10708 GCA_031763485.1 Osmoderma eremita | reverse complement strand
TTCAGGCTCTCCAAAGCCCAAGAAAGCAAGAATGAGCAAATCAAAGATCAAGAGCATGCTGATTTGTTTCTTTGATATCCAGGAAAACGTTTACAAAGTGTTCGTGCCTCAAGGTCAGACAGTTAACCAAAATTTTTACTGAGAGGTTCCCGAAAGACACCGAAAAAGGTTCATGCGTGTGAGACCAAACATCAAGAACGAATGGATCCTGCATCATGCGCATAGTCACACAACAATTTCCATAAACGGTTTTTTGGCCAGTAAAAATATTTCTGTAGCTCCTCAGTTTCCTTATTCAGCTGACTTGAGTCCTTGTGATTTCTTCTTCTTCCCAAGATTGAAAATTCAACTGAAGGGACATTTTGAGACACTCGAAAACATTCAAACGGCTGTAACCGACTAGCTGAAGGCGATTCCAATATCCGAGTTCCAGCACTGCTCATTAAGTGATCTACACACCTCGTAGCTGCTCGTCTTCGCAATATTTGATTTATATCAATGCTAATGTAAAGTACTTTTCAACAAAAGAGGTCAAAACATGTAAACTTGGAATAATTGTATACATAGGTAAGTGAGGTTAAACTAATCTACTATTTAAGGAAATCATTAATATATGATGTATTGGAATTATGTATTCATTCAAATAATGTGATTATGTTCAGTTAGATTTTAAAAAAAGTTTTTCAAATTAATTTTCTTAATTACAATTTAATCACACCTACACACAATCTGTATATGGCTTCATTCACACTTTTTAATATATCAATGACACCAATAGAACACCTTATTTAGAAGTGTTAATTCAGTTCTAATTCTGTTTATGTCTCTATACTGTTACTACTACTAGTAACTCATATCCATATAAAGAAACATGCGTTTGACTTATTGCGTCGTACCGAATAAAACATCCCATTTCCAACAAACGGTCTGCCGATGTGGTAGGATTCTGTAATTAATCTGTTGATGAAAATAGTAATGTGTGTAGGAAATCGCTTGTAGTGGGTGTAATGTATTTCCTTTCTGAAATAGAATTTATTGCGTAATGACAAGGACGGTTGAAGTAAACTTCCTGACTTGGAAAGGTGAGCTGTTTAATTTTAGTTTAATAAATAATCACTGGCGCGACTTCAACTAACGAGGGAAAATTGTAAAAAGGTTTGTAAAAACCATCGGGTGTTATAAATCCCGTTTTTGGAGAACCCGATATTTAGGGGATGAATGTTGCTCTCGAAATCTCACTTTAACTTATCAATTTGACTGTAAATAGTAAATGTTTAAAGTATAAATTCCAAAACTCGTGATTGTAAGTTTATCAAACAGTGATAGTAACAAGCTTTATTTCTTTGCTCGCTCTCACAACCACCCTCATTGTTCTTTGAAATGGGGTTGATTAAAATAAGCTAGGAATATCCTAAGTTTCAGGTAACCAATAAGTGCGTGCGGTTTTTGTACAAAGCAGAGCGCCATGAATATAAGTTGTTAATCCATAGCACTTGCTTGTTATCTGTCATCTAATTTAGTATGAATCCTTCTTTTATCGGATATATACACATTTTGTATTTTTTTGTTTAATTTCTAGTTTTAAATAATTGAAAATGGCAAAGAATAAAACTTGAGTTCGAGGTTGTTTACTGTATGAGTACAAACTTGGTACCCAAGCTGCAGTGGCGGCCCCAAAAATATGTGACGCATTCGGAGATGATGCCGTAAGTGATCGAACAGCACAGAAGCGGTTCAAAAATGTTCTGCGGAAGATTTCAGCTTGACCGATGAAGCACACCCTATAAGACCGACGATCATTACAACGAGGATGGTCAACAGATTGTGGAGGAAAATCCAGTACAACGTGCCTAGAGCTTGAGGTTCAATGCGAGTGATGAAACCATTCGCTTGCATCGTCATCTAGGTGAAAAGAAGTGGAAGTTAAGCAAATGGGTCCCACATGAATTGTCAAATGATAACAAATTAAGTCGTCTTACGATTTGTTCGGTAAACATTTCAAGCAACGATAATGAACCCATACTTGATCTGTTGTTAACCTGCGACGAAACCTGGATATTGTAGAGTTCGTATCATTGGTTATCACTTACTGATTCGGTACCACATACTTCCACAAAGCTTGCTTGCACCCAAACAAGAATTTATTGTGTGTTTGGTGGACAACAAGAGGAATTATCCATTACGAGTTTTTGGAAAGGTATCAAACCATCACATCTAACCTGTATTCTGAACAACTTCAGCCAGTACAACCAGCACTCATCCAAAAACAGCATTCGTTCATCAATCGAAAGAAAGTGGTATTTTTTACAGGATAACGTCAGACCGCATACCGCAGGCCCGCATACCCAGAACTTGGCTGGAAAACGTTACCTCACCCTCCATATTCTCCTGACATTTCTACTCTTTTTGCCTCTCGAAAACTGTATGAAGCGTAAACCGTTCAAAACTGGGATTGATGTAAAAAATACTCTCCGACAATTTTTTAATTCAAAACCATAGAGTTCTCAATTTCAGACCTTGTCTGCATTAATCACCTCAATTTTGCTAAGGATTATTTGGTCATGAATTGGCGTACGCCCTAAATTTCATCCGGTAAAGGTTGTCTTCTGCACTAATGGAGGGTGCAGATTTACAACACCAAATAGGCTAGTCATTGCTGTCTGATACTTGCCTCGTAAGAATGGATTATTAAAATAGCTTAGGTGAAAGTATTATACCTCTACAATTTATGGGAAATTGTTTCATTTTATATACATATTTAGATGCGTATGCGCGGAAATAATATATTCCAATTCCAGTGTATCTGAACGCAACTTCAATTAAGTATATTAAAGTAGAAAATACTAACATCTGCATTGTGCCATTAACTATGTGATGCTTAATGCTTTTTAAACAATTATTTTCTCCTCTTGTGTAGCTTAATTAATTAAATCATCACAAGATGGCTATTTTAATAGGTATTTTAATTATATAATATAGTCCTTTGTTTTTCGAACGACGTATCTCATCTTTTTTATATATGTTTTATTTATAAGCTAATTTCCATTTAGCACTGTTTCCCTTTCATATAAAAGGTGTTCCAGGTACAAAATTAACTTTTATTTTCTTATTGTTAAGAATTTTTCTTGTTTCTATGTATACATAGACAGTTCTTTAACATCAAGCAATATTGTATGTAGATGAAAACATAAAATATTACGTTGAGTAATATTTACCTACATAATACAAATTTCAATATTTTAAATCAATACTGCGAATAAATAATTAACAAAATGTATAATACCGATTTTAATTGTTTTTATATTCTAAATTTTCAATGCTATAGTCACCTGAACCTATTGGTCCAGATGTGTTTAGTATCAATACATTACCACCGAAAGAACAAGGCGCAGTGCTGATGTGTGACGTCAACATCCATAGGCGTTCGTAAATACAGCGGTCGTTTCTCTTAACTTGGATGTTGGTCTGAACTGTTGGTTTTATTTGTTATTATTTTGAAGGGCTTCCGTTTGAAAGAGGGTGCCAGTCACCAACAGAGCCCTTCGTCGCATCTCATTCGATTTTATTATGATAAAACGAAATTTTAAAGCAAAAACCACCTATAATTTTGCATTTTTCAAAAGTACATTTTGTTTGTTCATGTTTGTAATACTTTTAGTTTTTTTCATTTTACCTTTTTTATTTTAATTTTTATTTGTTCCATTAATATATGGTATTTCCCTAACTGGGCACTTCAGATATAACATACCAGTTAATATTCCTAGTTGTGTATGTTGGCAGAGGTTCGTGATTTTACTGAACTTACGCTAAAGTTTCACCGGTTCTTTAGTCAGTTTGTTGTCGAAAAATATATAATATTTTCTTTGGTAAAATGTAACTCACCCTACTGGTTTAGATGGAGTAAAATCTTTTCGGGGAAAAGCAAACATCAATTTTGGAAGTAAGTCGGTGTCATTGAAACTTAAATTTTGACCATATCTATAATTAGCATGACAACCAGGGACACAACGACGAATAAACCATTGTAACAGATAAGATGACACAAAAAGTAGCACTTAAAACTCTGATAATTGAAACTAAATTGAATAAACACGTGCATTGAAATTGGTGTAACCTTATATCTCGCTGGCTTGATCCTACTGCGCATACACTTAGCCAGGCTGACATAAAAGACGCGTGACGTCAAAGCACATGGGCCTTTTACTATTGGTGGCAATGACAGATATCTTTTAAAATTTATGTATAGAAAATCTAGCGATCTGTAAACCAAAGTACTAACCATATTCAAACTAGCTCAATCTCATCGAACTTAATCAGATAATTCAGCAAGGATTAATTTTCTCATTGAATAGAAATGAAAATTATCCAATTCACAAAGGTGTGAAACTTTCCGGTTCCCGAAATAATTCTTATAGATTACTAATAGATTAAATAATAACAACCATTTATTACAGTTTAATTATAATTATAATAATTAATGATGTGTTAGTTTCTGTTTTTCTTGATTATACTATTATAAAGTTGTTGTACTACGGAATTTTGTCAGAAACTATTTGTATAACTTGATGTCAAATCATTAATACATTTAATTTGTTCGATTACATTTCAATCGAAAAAAAGTGATGTCTCTTTGCTTTTGTATAACATTCTATCTTTTATAGTATTCACGTATTGTTCCATACTGCCTTGAAAATACCCAATATGATTAACATACAAATATGCAATTATCTAGATATACGTGTTGTGTTTCAAAACTGTAATATTATGTGTTCTATATGTGTAAGTACATAATTACTTTAAAATTACATTATGTACATACATTCATACGAATACCGTGTGCAAGCGGTCGTGCTGCGCATAGGGAGCCTATTAATGTGTCGGATAAGAAGTGTACACTGCTCAAAATGGTCTAAGGAAAATACGTTTTTTTTTTAATTTTCGGGGCAGTCTCGACTAAATACAATTTCAACTAATTCTGTAATTAAATTGGCTATTATAAAAATCGGCTGATTTCAGGGCACATATTATCATTATTTGTGTTGCCTTATTCACTTGTTAAGTAATACGTAAATTGCTGCGGTAACTTGTTTACTTACATTTGTTTTTATTCCGTTGGTATTCACGTTTGATGTGTCAGAAGTTTATTGAGTACAATACTAACGCATTAGTTTACAAAAGTAGAAAATGGAGTGTCGGCATTAGACTAGGAATGAAATGCTACGAGCTATTGGAATTTTACAGGATGGTTGTATACACAATTAAGTTGCAACTGAATTGGACACTGAATCCAAAGAGCGCTATTTGTAGAGTATGGACACGTTACCGAGAAACAGACGATATGGCCGAGAGACACTACACGCATCACAACACTCGCCCAGGAACGGAACATTATTATGCAGGCTCATATAGAAATTATAGGGCGGGAGTTCGTTTCCCATCAATTTAGACAGAGTTTCAGAGCAAACTATCAGGAACCGTATACACGAAGCAGGTCTGCGTAGTCATCGTCCAATTATAGTTCCTGCATTACGTAGGGGTGATCGCGGACTTTGTTTAAGATGGGCACAAGAACATGTGCGATGGGGAGAAGCGGAATGGCGTAATGTTCTGTTCTCGGACTAGCCTAAGTTTGGGTTTCCGCCAGATAGCAAAAGAGTAAGTGTTTGGCGTGCACGGGGAGAAGCAGCGAGAATCCGACACCTTCAGGAGGTCCATAATTTTAGAGGAGGCTCTGTAATGGTTTGGGGCGGAATAATTCTCCCCCATAAAACCGACCTCGTTCGCTTAGATGGAACAATGACTCATCACCCATACATTGGGCAAGTTCTACAATCCGTTGTCCAACCATTTGCACATATAGCTTTGCCAGATTTACGATATATTCACGACAATGCACGTGCACCAACTGCTGAGAGGGTGACAGACTGGCTAACTGATGAACAGATTCATGTTCTTCCATAGCCTCCTTAATCACCAGACCTTAACCTAATAGAGCATGTGTGGGATATGCTCCAAAGAAGGTTAACACTGTTTATGGCGAATATTCAAACCCGTCCTAAATTTGAAAATCTCTTAAGAGAGCAATGGAATCTGTTAACACAAGATGTCATTGATCGATGCATTTTAAGTATGTCCAGAATATGGAGGCCGTTATTAATTCGAGAGGTGGTAAGTAATACAGCATTTAAAGGCAAGTATGAAATCACCAAGTTTCAAATGTTTCCTTGGGAGTTGTAAAGAAACTTTACTCATGAATAATATTGTTATAAAATTACATTTTCAATAAAATTACTGAATACCTAATTGCTGTTTACATTTCTATGTATTTTTACGTTTCTCTGGTTGCTGATGTCAAGTTTCAAGCACAATTAATAGTGGAGTAGGCCAACATTTCACGAAAACTCGAAAGTACTGTATGTGCCTTAGACCATTTTGAGCAGTGTATTTCTCCAATGTACATATGTATTAGATAAAGATAAAGCAAGCCATACATTCGCTAGCAACCGCGCAGGAAAGTAATGTGTATTCTGTTCTAACAAAGTGAAACATCTAGCCATTTCTTTTACTCTTTACCGAGCTTACCCGCAGCTGGCAAGAATTCACTCTGTATGTAGAACATTACATACATTGTATTCTATGAAACACGTACAAATCTAAAACTATCGATAAGCAATACTTTTGAGAATAGCGGAAAATGTATATCCAATTAGAAATATATTATGGGAAATGGTTTCAGTTTCACATATTTTCTGAGCATCAAGTAACACGTTTCTTCATCCACAAGTATTCCTCGTTAAGTTAGTGATATAAATGTTTTTTTTTTCTCCCAAAAGTGATGCGTTTCTTGCTTTTGGCATAAGAAGGTTATATCTTCTTTCTTAGGTAAACATTTGATCTGACTAACGGATTGCACATCTCTAAACATCCAATCTTAAGTAGAAGTTAAATAGGTCAAAAAATATTTACACTAAAAAAAAGCATGTAATCATTGGAATCTCGGAGTTACTGCAATATGATTGAGCAAACTAACACACCTCCGGTTTATGTTCGGATCTCTTTCGTCGTAATTCAGATCTGAAAAATTACATATTGTATCATTCCGCCATGCATTATTATTGTCTTTGTGTAACGAGATTGTTTGTGTGGTAAACACACGTCGCAAGCAACACTGACTTGTTATTTACGTTAATAGATCTCTTTTCAAGTGCTATTTTAGATTCCCCAGGAAGTAGAAAACAATTTGGAGTGACTCCTCGAGTGGATTTCTTAACATAGTGTATACAGAGCATTTTATTGGTAAAGGCACAGCAATCGTGGATTTAACACTTAATCACGGAACACATAAAGAATGGGGTCACCTTAAAAATAGTTTCATTCAGTTCCGCACGGTGGTTGGTTTCTGTTTAAATATGTGAATTTCTACAGAGGAATTTATTACTTGCTGTTAGTTTCCTTCATCGTGAAATGCGTATTTTATTGCATACCACAAAATTTATTGTCTCTTTTAGTATAACTAATGCACTCACTAAAGCATTATGCAAGATGCGTTGCTTATTCTTTTTTTAAAAACGCGAAGAGCATATGCATTTTTCTAGATATCTAAAAAATGCCTCAATAATTTTACGTTAACATATTGAACCTGCTTTCTAAAAACAATCAAAATTAATATATAAATAAAATAAGGAATTCCAATATTCCAGCAAAGTGTGGTCAAACCGTCTAAAGCAGATATTACTTAAATTACAAATATCAAAAGCCTACTGATAGTTATTAAGCAGAATTTTGAGCATGTTACTGTAAATCGTCTTCCTGTATAGCTTCTCTCCCTTTCTCCCTTCCTTACCTCAAATATCCACTTTTTCTTCTCCCTTTTGGACAATCTACCACTTTCACCATTATACTTTACCTTCTATAAATTGTGACTTGACGTTATTTTTATACCTTTTTGAAAAATCTCATCGTCTGGCGACGTACCAACAATTTCGTCACTACATGATTTTGTACATAGCGTCAGAACAGTCCAATTTACGTGAACGACACTTGTTGCTTTGTACGTCCGTCCAATACAGGCACAAATTCAGGTACTACTCCTCTCACACCACGACAACTGCTGACTGCTGCCTCCACTTCTTTGCATAGTGCCAACAACACCCCTAGAAACTACCATTGTGTTTCTTGGTTCACCTAATATCTTGTGCGAATCCGTGATGTTGATTTGTAAAAGCCTTGCAAATCCCTTTTTGTTTTGTGTAGTGTTATGTGTGAGAATGTGTTGTGATTTTACAATGCATTTAAAAATAAAATGTTCTTTTATATAGTAACAACAATTAGTCGCATGATCTGCCACTGACTGGAACATTATTTATTCTCCAAAAGTGTAGTGTCCTACATTACCAACTGCGAATCGAGGGAGATACACATAATTTAATGCGCAACCATTAATACACATTAAAGAATTTTTTTCGATTTATGAATATTTGTTTTAAATGAATGCTTACAGTTTGGAGTACCTAAGTTTTTGCAGCTTGACTGTGTGTCACACCATTAATGAAATCCTTTTGAACATGGAGCATTAGGTTCGGAGATTTTTCTTAATATATAGTTCTATCTATCTGCTGATTAAGGTATACTTTACTTTCTGATAAGTATGCCATTACAAAAACCAACCATGATTTCTGACTGGGTATTTAATGAAAAATAATTATGGATGACCACACAGTTTGGGCCGATATTATTCACTACTTTACCAAGTCACTGTTGGCGGTTAGTGTGGTTGCAAACTTAATGACTATCATGAATTATATTAGAAACTCTGGACAAAAAACTTTTGTAGTAGACACATACACTTTATTCGCAAGTAATACAACACTTTGTTTTTACTTTCTTAAGCCAATCTGCTTACGAACGAACAGAACATTAATGTAACATAATATATCCCAGACGTTCTGAAAATATTTACATAATTGTTGCGTATAGAGAGTGAATCTCTTCGCCAAATACCATGTTTCTCCCGCATTTGCTGGCTTTTGAGTGATATAATATATTCCTCCTTCTATCCCATTTCAGTTTCCAAATTCTAATTATATATTATGAATTTTTTCTGTAAGAAGTTACTACATTACCGCAACGAAAACTTTACCTTGACAGTGCTGTGTGTATACATAAGTAAGTACACACACGTGAACCTACTGTATGGCGATGCATATGTGTACGAGATATCTACGTTTGCTTGTATATGAAGATAACTCGAAAAGAATCATTCGGACAGCTGAGGCATTTTTCAGGGAGGGGTATAAGAAAGGTAACAGTTGTTAACGTGTGCCGGGCCGGCTTGGGAACGAGCTTCACTCAGCTCAGATCTTCAACTACTTTAGCGTGGGTCAGTAGTAAGTCATCGTGTTCGGATCGCGTAAACAGTGTATGTTGCGCCTTGTAAACATCACCTATGGTTAAAGTTGTTTTCGTTATACTTATCCGTTTGTTTACGAGCGAATGTGATGGCAGAAGAAAATCAGGATACATACATACTTGAAGTGGTGCGATTCATGATTTAGCAAGACTACTTCGGAACAATATCGACGCTTATAATTGGTTTTCCATTAAATCGCCAAAAAATGCATAAGGTAAACTGTTACACATTTTGATCGCTAAAATTTCTAATTATAATTTTACTGCATCTGCTTCTTAAATGTATGGAAGTTAGAACTCTCGTCAATCAATACTGAGCTTCTGGACCCTTTTTCATATATAATAACTTATTGACTGTAATCGGTTCAGTACACTTTAGCGTTGTTACGTAATGAGGTATATTTTCCTGAAAATAATGTTTTCAACACTTTGCGAAACAATTATGAATTTTCCACAGCTTCGAACATTTACATCACAGGTAATTTTATATTTTCTTGTCTTCTTCATATCAGTTAAAGAATGCTGAACAAATTATATTTCATAAAACTCTTTGGGATAGACAGTCATCATTTACAAATCTTCAATAAGGGCAATTATATTGCCATTTGGCCCTAAATGGTTCCCATTAACCCGTATCCAATTATGTTTTGCAATGTAAGGAATTTTCTAGGAATTCCTAATTACAGTAAATTTTGTCATAAATATTTGGTT
This sequence comes from Osmoderma eremita, assembly GCA_031763485.1. NCBI lineage: Eukaryota > Metazoa > Arthropoda > Insecta > Coleoptera > Scarabaeidae > Osmoderma > Osmoderma eremita. The sequence goes on along the minus strand of JARFOC010012076.1, from coordinate 589 downwards.
AATATCCATGAATTTACAATTAGAAGAAAAGGAAGAAAAGACCCTTTGAAGAACAGACCTTTAAATTAATTACCTTATATGAGATTCTCTTGCCTAACGATTGATGACAAATAATAAGTAGAATTACATACACATCCACATATTCTATTGACTCTACTATTGATATTTAAGGGATGATGTAGGTGAGGTGTTGGTTTTTACCATATAAAAATATTTCCGTGGTGATTAGCAACTAGATAAGACTTTAGGTAGTTACCTTTGTTATGACCCGAATTGTTATTCTGGATTTTTTATGAGTTGTATGATTACAGAGGACTTACATATCTATGCACTTAAATTCTGTTTTCAGTAGAACTGTATTTGCAACAGTCTTTAGAAAACTCCTGAAGAAGCTGACAGCATACTCAACGAAACGTCAACTATAAATATTACAAGGCAATAACACCCGAAATATATTTCTACAAGTATTTGCAAAGTCTCTATTCATTTAGCGTTCTTTTTATTACTTAAAAACGTTCAAAAAATTAAGTATATAAAAATATATTTAAAAAATATATAAATATACCTTTGAGATCACACAACACGTCTG
>JARFOC010012075.1:0-35708 GCA_031763485.1 Osmoderma eremita | reverse complement strand
AATGTTAAATTTCAAATGCCAATCGTATAGGTGGCAGGCTTTCGCGTATTCAATTATCCCAGATGATCAACAATTCGGTAGCGATTGCTTCTTGGCTCGCGAACCTTTACAATAACAATGAAACGATAAGATGTTATAAGATCGTTGCAATATATACCTTATAAAATGTTTCCGTTCCTAACTAAATAAAGAGTTTCTTGGCCTTTTGTAAATCATAAAAGTGAATGAGATCGTCAATAATATACATAAAATAAACCTGAAGCAATTCAAAAGAGAAGAGAAAAGCCAAAAGAAAAATAACGGGCGATTGAAAACGATGACATTTTTCTTTCCTGACAAATTGGTATGCTGAAAACGCAACCTTAGCGGGATTTCCCGGCAAGCGTGTAAAGTAAAAAGCTTTGGGTACTTTTCCTATCACCGTGTGTATTCCACTTTTATCTAGCTGGGTGTATGCACAGAGATATATAATCATAACCGGATTTATACTGCCTCGTAAAGAAGTTAAATCAATTTAATTTAATCGGTTGCTACTATTGCTAGGTACTAAAATTGATACGACCTTATCAGGTATTGATATCGTAATATTTAGAGTAGTTATTAAATGGAATAAATGTAAGGTTATTTAAAAAGATTTGGTTTTACGGTTTAGAATCCAATGTCGAAAACTGTTTTACGATTATTGAAAAAAATATATCGTAATCAATAAAAATAATGTTAATATCAAGTAAAAATTTTTGTACGATTTACGTATTGCTACTGGATATAATAATAATAATATATTTGCAATTAAACCGTTACAAATATCGTCACAAACTGTAAATATAGTGAAATGTAGTAATAACATACATAAATAAATAGAGTTGTATAATAGAAAAGCATAGGTCAACTTAAACAGTAAGCATAGAAATTAAAATTAAACTAAAACACACTACATATCACTTCCCATCTCCAACAAATAATCATTAATCGTATAGTATTCCTTCTCTATCAATAATTTTTTGCTGCAATTTTGAACGCTTCAGTCGTTCGGCCTTTCAACTCAGTCGACTGCGCTTTGGGTGCACTTGAGCCTGTGATACGGTATTCTAAGGTTTTTTCGATTGCGAGTTTCATGCTCATGGTTATCACCGTTCTGCAGGAATTTATTTATGTTGTTGTGCACATGTGTAACTACACTCAGGATAAAGATCGTAACGTCAGTATGCTCTCTTTTCTGAAGTGGCCTTTGCAGCTTTCATCATACCCTAGTTTGCATAATGATCTCATCGCTTTCTTTTGTTGAACGAACACACGAGACGCCTTATAAGCAGATCCCCAAAAGATGATTCCATAGTTCAGCAAGGAGTGAGAGGTGGCGAAATATCATATTCTAGTCGCATTATGATTTGTTACTTGCCTTAATCTTCGCAGAGAGTAAAGAGCAACCGACAGTCTCTTCAAAAGATAATCATTGTGAGCTGACCAATTTAATTTGGTGTCTAAACTTAAACCCAAAAACCTAACATCGGAGTTGATTACCGTGTTTTTTTGGTTAAAATTAGGTTTTGGGTGTTTACCGTGTTAACTCTGAGTTTGTTAGCACCAAACCATTCGCACGCTACTGCAATTGCTTTCTCGGATTTGGTATTAACCTCCTCCAACTTTGACGCTTGTACCATCAAGGATGTGTCGTCGGCGTATAGGCACAGTTTTACGTTTCGTACATTAGCAGGTAATTCGTTTGTATATGTTATAAAAAAACATAGGCCCAAGGATAAATTCCTGCGCGACCCCATACTTCATGTTTCTGACTTCAGAAGTAGTAGAATTCCACTCTGTTACCTGTTTTCTGTCAGATAAATTTGATTTTAGGAGATCCAATGTTTTCCCATAATACTCCAGCTTGCTGATTAGTATCTCGGAGCTCACAGAATCAAATGCTTTTACTCGATCTAGCATATTAATTTCCGTATAAAGATTTTCTTTGAATGCTTGGTAAATGCTATCTACCAGCTCAAGCACTCCCGAAGACACAGAACGTCCACTCCGGTATCCATGCTAATTGTTCATTAGAAATTCCTTTTTTCTAAGTAAGTAATTGGACAGCGTATTCACAATTACCCTCTCAACCACCTTGGGAATATAGTCGGCAGTACCTATACTTATTGGTCTATAATTTTGAGGTATATTTACATCTACAATTGTCAGGATTTATACTACACATTGTAGTACATATAGGGACAAGTATAATTTGTAGCAATATTTACCATCAAATCGTAGCACTAAGTTTGTAGTAATAAATTCTACAATCTGTATGAAACAAATGAATGGACAATTAGCTTTTTTTTGTACAACGTTGTGAGAAAAACTAGTATTTACTGTAGTAAAATTTTACACAACTTTGTGTGACTTTTCTATATCTTGGTGAACAGAAATAAAGACGCGTTGTAATAATATTTATCCTACTTATTACTTTAAACTACTATAATTTTGTAATACTTACCTTTATTGTAACATCTACAAAACAATATATGAGTTAATACTACATTGTTGTATGGTGTAAAATCAAAAGTAAAATCAAACACGTCTGTTCTCAGTTAAATTCTCCACGAGACTACTGTTTTAAACATAATCTAAAATACTTGTAGCCCTCAAGTAATCAATTCTATAGCTTACCAAAGTATAACTTAGTTAGTTTCAGATAAGGATAATTCTGAAAATATTGCAAAATGCGTTCTTCAAATGTCTGCCGTATCTTCTAAGTTTGTTTCCAGATTTCCAATATTGTGTTGCAATCTTTGTCTTATATCTTGGGTTTCATCATCACTTATTGCGTTTATAGGGCCTGAAAGTTTCATTAAATATGGGGTCATTCTACAGCACATTTCTATGAATGAAGAAATTCTTCCGAGCAGTTTATCTATTCTAGAATTTACCCCAGATATTCAACGTAGCGCCGACAATATTCAGAAATATTTTTTTAATATAAACTGACATAAGTAACTCCCCATCGCTTACGCCATGTTAATCGCTATGGTAATGTAAAGGAAAATTACTAATCTCTAAACTTTTCTTTTAAACAGGAGAGATCCCACTCTCTCAATCTATCTGTAACGAATTTATCTTCCGTAATCTTACAATATTAATTCATACATAGTAATATTAAAACACTAAGAAAACACTATCCGCAGTATCCTAACCGCTGCACACACAGACTACATAGGTATGTGCATTTCATGGCTCTTTCAGGGTCGCGTGATCAGGAGCGCCATTCATATATTTAGTTTTTTTATTATATGGTCTTGTGGTTTTATTGCCACATTGTTGTGTCATAGTATCACAGTAAATACTAGTAAAATCATTTACGGACACTGTGAAATAATTATAAAATGTGTGCTAAATTTTCCTACAATGGACTATTAATTGTTGCTACTTCCAAATGTATTCAAATTTTAACAAAACTGTGTTACTATTTCAAACAATATTAATCCTAATACAAGCAGCTGTGAAATTTTGTACGTTAGAGTCCACTTGTTTGAACTACTTATTTCTACAAAATCTTTAGTGCTGCGCCGTGTAAGTATTTACTACAAGGATTTATCTATGTGCAGCCATAAAAAAAGTAGCTTCTAATGCATTTCCTGGCGTTTACTACTTCTTACAACCAATAACATTATAGGAAAATGTAAAATATATTTTTAAAAAAATTAATTTTAACATTATTTTTAATATGCATTTAGCGAACTGTTCAACCTTTCGTCATTCTTTCCCATTCGCATTATTGTTATATAAAACAAGTACAGCGTTCCGTATTTACGTATCATCTTCGTTCTTCAAACATTTGCGGTGAAAAATTGTATTAGCGTAACGATTTCTGTGAGGGCAACGAAGCGCGAGATGTAATCGCATCATATTTTAGAGCTTACCGTTCCGAAAGGGCTCGTGGATGGGGAACGCCGCCCCACGAACCAGAATCAGCGTAGCACGGCGGCTAAACGAACAAAGTGACGGAGGCATTTACCACACCCGTACATTGCCATTCGTTAGATTGATTTTCCTAATTTGTAAAATAAATTATTGCAGCTGTAGCGGGCGTTCAAAATTTTGAGACCTTATAATGTTCGCACACACCTGTGTTTCGCTCCCGCCAATCGCGATGTGGTTCGTCGGCTGCCTGCGAAAGGGAAATTTGTTGGAATTTTTCCTAGCACCAATTATTATCGAACAAATTCGCGACGTCTTAAAAACGACGGATACAAATACCACACCCGCCATGCTAAAAATTGTTTTGGAGCGTTCAGATAACCGCGAAATTTACGAGCTTGTCTTTCGTATTTTCAAGAATAAATGTATGTTAAAAACCACTACTGCTAACCATGATGTTCTGCTATTGTAAGTCACGATTTTCAAACAGATTTTTTACGAACACTTATTTTCATTACATCATTGTTAGTCATGTTCAACAATTTTGAAGGTTTTGCAAACACAATCTCAATTGGCATCAATTGCGACTACGACCTCAGCTTTACTAGTGTTTTGTACAAGATGCAAACATATAAATAACAGCTATAAATATTCTTACTTAGTACAGATTTTGAGGATAAAATATGAGAGCACAATAAACTAATGCTATAATAATTAGTGAAGTTGTAAATCTAAGAGCACCATTAAAAGCCGATGGATCCATGCGCTTCATAAATCTTTCCACCCACGTACGAAAGAACGCTATACTTGTAAACAGTAACGCAGACTTGTCTTCGCACTTAGGAACGTCCCAGCAAAGTCCCATCAACTTGTTATCGCAAATTAGTAAAGACCCCATATAATACAGACACATATCAGCCTCGGGCTCACTGGAAGCACATATTATAGTTGTATCTATCAGCAAACGCGTCATCGATTCCCTATTTCGTTCCCTACAGCTCATCTTTTCCAAAAGTCTCACATCGAAAATAATGGGAGCGCCTTTTGTATCAAACGCGTACACTCCACAGTGAGTATGATTTTCCCGGGTGCTGGTCATAGCTAGCACATCGTTTTTATCAATTTTAAAACTTATTTCTACTTGTAGTAAAGCTATATCAAATCTTCTCGGAAGCTTATAAAAAGCAGCATGGATAATTATATGCTTCACAGTCCTTGCTTGCGTCTTTCCGTTTGGCTCCTTTATAACGGCCGTATAATTGTTACTCTGGTATTGCACTATACACGTAGCAAGAGTTACTATCCAGAGAGGCCTAACGAGTCCGCCCAGACATGCTGCTTTATCAGATGCATGAATTTGGACCAAAAAAGTCGTATTTTGTGCTGATGTTCCATAGTTTCTTGTTCGTAGTTGGAGTGGTTCAAATAGCAGTATCAGATAAAGGAGAACAATTTTTTGAATTGGCATAATATGTTGACATTTATCACCGACATTTATAACTGACATGTATGTTGTATGATCCAGATCGACGTCAAAGAAACGGCAAAAATTTTAAGTTAAACTTGGGGCGCGTTTCTTTATTTACCGGTTGGAGATAATGGATTCCACCAGTGATAGTTTTACGACGGACTACCAATACGACAGATCGATCGCTGTTGCTTCAGCTAAAGCAAAAGGTGTAGAAACGGTTTGGTGGAAGTATGGTGGAAATTTCAGCAATGCACTCGACTCATATAAGAGCTGTGATCAAATAGAGTTAGGAGCGGAGCAAACCCGTGATACCCTAACCTCAGCATACCGCATGAGCTGTCCACTTAAGGTGGAAAGAGAAAATAGAGGCACAGGTTGGAGGGACAAAAATCTTAGCCTCCATAGGATACAAGTCCGCAATCGGGCTAAAACATCAGACAATTAGGACAAATGCCGACAAGCTCTAACGGAGTATAACAAAGAGGTTAAAAAAGCTAAGAGAGAGAATCATAGAGAAAGTTTTGTCAGTAACTGAAAAACATACTTGAAACTGCTAGGATCTACAAAGTACTCTCAAGAAATCCGGTACGGTTGCTGAGCTCGATAAAACAAACAGATTGCATATTTACGGACACGGGAAAGCGCAAGGTGAGGATGGTACCAACTGTTACAATCTTTATCAATGTTTTAGGTAAATGATAACAATATCTAACAAATTCATTTGAATCAGATGAATTTTACACAAGTTTATCCGATGAAATAATTGGACTTAAAGGTAGAAGAACAAACATGAAAAATTATGTTTTCAAAATTCTTAGGATTTATGGTGATTTTTGTATTATCTAGCCATTATCTCTTGAGTAATACAAACATATGGGCAGCATATGTTTGTATTATTCAAGAGATAATGGCTAGATAATACAAAAATCACCATAAATCCTAAGAATTTTGAAAACATAATTTTTCATGTAATTGATGCAATACGAAACTAACCATAGATAAAAGACTCCTAAAAGTGAAAAAAGAGTCCTACGACCATCGCAGACTACATATGCTCATGTTCAAAAAAGTATCGTTACGCAGGTTTGAAAGATATATACAAAATGTCCATCCAATTGAAAGATAAGCGAATAGCCGAAATGTCTTGAACTAAGGATACTCAAGGCCGGTTAGGCTGTGAAGAATTGCAAAGACTGTGGGCTGATATCATTAATTCGGAGTGTCCGGAAATCCACACAACACAAATTGATTTAATAAAATTCGGAACATATGTTGCAAGGACACCTCGGCTCTCATTGTCAACCAATTCCCGAATAACGAAAGTTACATCTAACATGCACATTTGAAAAAGAAATATGTGCATCTATCTCTATAGACTGACTGTCTATATTATATTCAGGAGGCAGTGGTTTTTACTAGTGATGGGTAAATCCGCCTTGTTCGCGTAGCAGCTACAAACTGCTACTGCTACGTTTGTGTAGCAGTTTAAAAAAGCTGCTACGTGTAGCAGTTTTCTTTAGATTGTTAGGTTTCCATAACTTTGCATTATAGTATGTTACTGTCAGCTGTACTCTCAATATTTACATATCTATGTATGTATATTTCGATCCGATTCTACTGGATCCAATAACGGTCGCCGATATATGCGGATACTTTTTTATGTAAATGTTGGTTTGTTTAATCTTAAATCTCGGAAAGTTCTGCACGGAATGCTTTGAAATTTTGACACAGATTGCATTCGAATACGCCCGTATACATACATATATGTAGATGTCACTTGTCACACGTAAAACATGTATTATTATTTTTTATTACCATTGTTTTTTATTTATTGTTTTTTCTGTATTATTATAGTCATTACTTTCTCCCTATTGTTTTTCTTTTATAAATATTTATAACCACTACTTTGTTTATTGTTTTTTTATATATGTAATATTATTATATACATGCTAGAATTTCTCCTTTCTCATATCTCGCTCAATTTGGTAAAACTAATAAATAAATGTAATAATACCAAAATGACTGCATTTAGAATAGAAGTATTATACGATTAAAAAAAGCACTTAAAACCTATTTAAAAATAACACAGTATTTTTTTAATCACACGAATATTATGATTATATTACAAATTCACCCAAGCTTCCACTAGAAAGAAAATGCTCCAAATTAATAAATTATATACGTATGCTCTTCATACGTATACGTAGGAGCCGTTCACTGGTAATGGGTTATCTGTATCTAATACCCAATCACAGACCCAATGCAAAGAAACAGTTTTCCAAGCAAGATCTTTATAGCGTTTTACTGTACCCTGCTATAAATCTACATTCGATGTTTCGCAACGTGATAAAACATTGCGTACTCCATGAATGTCTATTTGTATACTACGTCAGAAAACTGCTACGTGGTGTAGCAGTTTCTTTTGGAATTTCGTAGCTGCTACAAACTGCTATCTGTGGATAGCAGCTACAAAATAGCAGCTTCGTTCGTAGCAACCCATCACTACACTTTGGCATAATTGTTCCCGCTTCCGTTATTTTAAGAGATTTTGCGGCATAAATGCTGCTCGACCGGTGTGTTTTGAATAACTAATTTAAAGACATGGTTATACTGCACTCTTGGTTAATACTGGAATGTCCTAAAGCTTCTCTGCTTACCTAAACTGAATTGTTTTCTGGAATCTCCCGTCATGTCACGCTAAATTCTCATTGCCGTTTATATCTTTATAAATATATGCCTGAGTTTTACAATGCATTTGTAATGATTTTTCAACCGTAGAGGAAAATGTAAGTATTCAACAAAATATTTTGGAAAAGATTTCCGAATTTACATTTATTTGTTCTGGTAGAGTACGATACGATATTTTGAACAAAATGTACTTTTTTGTTATCAAAATATTGCAATCTACAACTACAAATTTGCAACTTGTATTAGATGTACTAAGTGATTTAAATAAATTGTTATCGATCCATTAATAATTTTCAAGAAAATAGGGAAAGTCATAGATTAGTAACAGAAAAGAAACTTTTGTAGTTCTAGATCTGGACCATAAGATGTCTCAGGAAACAACTCATTTTGATTACAAATGAAACCATGAAAATACCTGAAACGTGCTTAAAAGTAAGCTTTCTTTTTATACCTTGCTTTAATATATTGCCATGATCTTGCGGTGATTCCAAAATTCATATTATCGTATTAGGTTCGTGTGCCGGGGACGCTGATCCTTCCATCCAATTGTTTATCATCAGGGTTAATTAATTAATTAATTACGCGGTATTTGAATTTAATATTAGAGTTTCCATTAATACCGGAGGCTCAATCGGTAAAGGCGGTCTCTGTTTTGTAGGGAATAAGGGTAATATGGGTCCAGCCAGCGACAATTAATGGGTATAAAAAATGGTACTAAACCAAAGAATACTTTATTGTTTTTATATCTTGTAAATTAACATAAAACAATCACACATCACACGACACTACACAACAGAAGGGTTTGGAAGAATTTCATACACTACATCACGGGTCCATCAGGCGAAGAACGTGGAATTAACCGAGCTCAAGTTGCCACCATAGAGTTCGGAGAACGAGGAGGAAGACCGTATGTTGTTGGTATATGTTTGGAAACCGACGACATATGTAACCATGACGTCACGGTACACTACACAATAACAGATTGCCGTGGTAATGATGACAGGAATATTTGAGATGGTAACGGGAGCAACGAATTAAATAAGAATAAACAAATTGCAAAGTCAGAAAAGTAAAGTCTGTGAGTGAAATTAAAAATAATAATATTATAAAAACGAGTGTAAAAGAGGCGGTGATTGGAAAAGTGTAGTGAGAAAGATTTGGAAGGAGTTGGAACGAGTAACGGCAAGACGAGAGAAGACAACGGGGTGGTACACGTCACGCACACATACAAAGGTTTTTGGATAAAGTATTTGATGAATCAATTCACTCGTTAAAATTATATGTTCGCATTATTGTTATAGCAACATTTCCAAACTATATTGTCAAATACATCTTTAGGTTTTTGAATATTGTTTAAAAAGGTTAAAATTTCTTGATTAAGTAATTATAATTAAATTAGCAAGTGGCCGTTAATTGTCATTCAGAAGTTGCCGGCATTGTGTCAACTTGACATAAATAAAAATATTCCAAAATTATTATTATTAAAATTCATTATTAATTTAATTACTAATTTGTAACATTGCAATATCTATATATTTTTTGAATAAATTATTTTATAAATTCAAATTGTTCCTGAATATCTCTTTTATGGTATACACAGAGAAAAAGAAAATGTTAAGCCAACGCAAAACACATTGATTTAACATGCTAATCTGTTAAGTTATACAAGGGTCGTGTACTCCCGGCGCTTCTGATTATAAGACAAAACGAAAGCTTTATAATAAATTATTATATATATAGTAGGTACCTATACATGAGAATAGCCCGTAATTACATTGTATATATTTATATGCATTTATACTTCTTCCGAAAGATTTTGCAATGTATTTTCAAAGTTTTGCGCCAACGTAAAACAACAAAAAACTATATCATTGCCCCTGCAATGTATTCATCATTATTTGCACCTATTCTGACCCATAATAAATGACTTTTGTTTTTTAGATCTAATTTATTTGTTGTTGATTATTTTATATTCTAAGCACAATCGGGTGTTTCTATAAGTTTAAAATGTTAATTATATTCTATTCTGAGAGTAAGCGACGAAAACTATAAACCTGAAATCCAAAGGGTCAAAATGACATTATAATATATGTACCTACACTGTACGAAACATTATTTATGAAATGAGAAACAAATTCGTATTTTCTAGCAACTTTCAGCTGAAATACTACAAACCATACTTGAAGGGTCTTCAAAAACACACACAAATGTAGTGTGCCACCTGTGTGTGATCACAGGTGGCACACTACATTTGCTTGGTGGAAAAGTTTAATTTAGATTCAAAATTAAAGCTACCTCACTGTTAAAATTACTACGACTGAAAAAATTAAATATTGAGGGAAGAATATGATTAGGCTGCCACAGTAACCTCGATATTTATTTCCCAAAGACACAAAGCAACAGCTTGATTTAATAATTATATTATAAAAGCTTGCAAGAACTTTTCGATAAACTAAGAAATATTTAAACTTTGCCAAAAGTAAAAATGGAGAGCTGTGATGACCAAATTAGGAAATTAAATTGAATTTCCTGTTTTAATGTATAACATTTTAACAAAGTTGTCGCAATAGATGAATCAATTAAAATAATGTTTTGTTATTTATAAACTGTGAAATGAACTTTTAGATAAATTTTGGTGATATTTTAATGATTTGTAAACAAAATGCGCACGTGATATTTTATACGATAACATTTTCTACATATCTCCAGTTGGATGAATCTGTAATTCTGTAAAATTTACTACACTACTACTTCTTGTCAAATATACATATATGTAACTTAATATCGTATAGTTTTTTATACACAACATATAAGCTAAATCCAAATATTATAAATGAAATAAAATTTATCACCAGCATAGGAAAAAGGAAACTAGAAAAAAACAGCTTCGAACTCTGAATTCGAACAGATTCTTCTTGCTTAAATTTTGGTTTATCCTCCAATCTAGTATTGTATCTAATACCACATTAGTGGGAGCAAAATTATGTTGTTACAAGGTAGTGTAACAATATAATAATAATAATGCATTTCCCAAAATTTTCCTCTATCGGGCGTTCAGTTTATGTTTTTGAATTCTCGTTTCCTGCGTCAATTTAATTTTTTTTTACAGGAAATAGGGAAAATTAAAACAACAGTACCTTTAACTCTATGTAGAGTAACGTTTATCTAATCTCAGTGTTATACAATACTTCATTAAAATTAAAAGTAAATTTATCTATAATTTTACAATATATTTCAGCTTGTCCAATGTGTCACTAAGATTTTGTCTATTTTGAATTAGGTCACTTACAACTATTTTTAACCGCCTATCTAATTCACAGTATTTATTGCTCCTTTAGGGGTACTTATGCACACATAATTTTGCAGGAAAACAGTATTATAATAGTGCATTTCTTCCTGCAGAAGTTTCATTAATTCAAATATATTGGGATAGGCTTTTCCGATTCGTCTGTTGAGACTGTTACGCCATCCTTCTACAGAATTTGTAGTCCGATGACGTTCTCCATCGCAAGCCCATATTCGGCGAGAATTATCAATCCATTAATCGATAAGATAATCGTTGAATTTAGCAATGGTTTCATGGGTAGGAGAATTTTCCATTACATGGAGCCAACCATCTATAACTTTATCTTCTGGCAGATGAGCTAATGCAGCACACTTCCTTATGTGCTTTCTTACTTCCTCGTTTTCCTTATACAAGTTTGTTAGACCTAGGTCTTGTACTTTTCGCCAAAGGGCTTGATTAAATGAAAGTTACATCTCTTGATAACTGTAACCGGAACAAAATTCTTCTAAAGCATTAATTGCGGCAACTTCAAATCCAAAATACATTTTTTTGGTAAGATATTCTTGATTTTATTTTTTAATAAGAAGAAAAATCGTTTATACGAGACCTTTTTCTTGTCGGGTAGCAGAAAAGATGTTTTTTCTTTCTTCTGTACTAGCAATATCTAGTTGAATTTTATTTAATTGACAAAACATTGAACTACAGCTTTTAAAAGTCCCATCGAATAGGAAGCAAGAACCTCCTGCTAACAAATTACCTCCGTCCATTGCAAATACAAGAATCCTGTCTTCCATACCATCGTCAATTATGACATACTATAAACTCGGGGACCTCTATATCTTCTCGTTTTTTCGGAAGCAAGCTAATACCTAGGTTTTTCACGTTTTGAAGAATCAAAACGTGGAAGTGATAGAAATCACTTCCATCACAAAGGACCTAATAATAACGTTACTGCACTTACAAGATTCCACAAGAACTAATTTATTTTAGTAATCCCTTAACAACTTTCCCCTCTGTGATTATGTAAAGACAATTCTTAATCTCTTGACGAGTTCAATAATTAACTCTGTTAATAGAGGCTTAATGCTTTTATTGGTTTCTGCAAATTTTAAGCACGAAATGGGATTTAAGAAAAAGAAATACAATTTGGTCGCCGGAAACGGGAATATTTTAAGTAACATTTTTCGAAGCCCGAACGGAGAACGCAGGAAACGGGAAGATACCATTTTATATAACGCGGTTATATTATCTACTAGTTATATATCTAGTTGTATGGTCGCTGCCAATTAACATACATTACGTTGGTTTATTGGGAAGTGTTTCCTAAGAAACTCAGAATTTCGGTTTAAACTTACATTACACTTAATCGCGTTTTCACTGGAAGAGTGGATGTTTTAGGAATGATGTAAACAAATTTTATTGTTAATTAGAAAGATTTCACATTACTAGCATTTGTATTTATAGATTATCGCATCTGGGGTTTTATCAAAAATATTGTTTAACCGTAATCAGTTATAAAATATTTACATGCAGATTTACATCTTCGTAGACCTTCGGTTATTACTTACGTCAATCATGTGATAAATTTCATTTGTATGATTTTAAACTAAACAAATTTACATTTGGCGGTCTCTTAAAAAAATCCGATAAAACATTGTCGCAAACAAAAAAAGGAAGCTAAAAATAGTTGAGTGATCATGTGAAAATTATATCTGTATTATATCCTTTAACTTTCTTTGAGTGGGTACAATTAATATTTGTCAAAAAGCTTAGGAGAGAGCATGGCTTGAAGTTTCACATACATACATACATTCAAAATTTTGTAAGGGAACACAAACTATTAATTGCATATACATAAATACCTTAAATACGTGGTGAAATAAATAAGCTAAACATTCAAATAAACTAGTGCTATTTAAGTTGTAATCTCAGTCATGTAATTTACAAGCTTTACTTACTAGAACCTCTTAACACAAATCGTAAAATCAACTTATCATTATTCATACATATACTTTATTCGCCGAACAGATAAAGTACAAAAAATGCGTGGTCAATGCGTGGTCAATGCGTGAAACGAAAACTAAGCTTCCTATTGGTGGGTAAGAACTCCCGAATCGTCCATTGCAAACCATCTAAATTAAAAAATCGTATTAAAAGGCGCCCTTTAAAATTCAAGAAGCGATTATTCGAATGATTGCTATAGACTGTTTAAATAAGGGTGAAAATAACATCAGTCAAGATTAAATTTTTGTTTGTTTCTTGCTAAAAACAAATATAACAACAATTGCACTGCTAAAGTAGAACAGCGAGATAATAATAAATTAAATTCATTGATTTAATGTATAACAAAATGCATAATACATCGCGGTATTGCATACCAAGGACGCGCAATGTTTACATAAAATCAAACATAACCCCTTTATTTCTCTGCGGCGTCGTGTATTTATTCATTTCAATTTTGATCTCATCAATTTTTATCTTTTTTGAGACTCTGTTAGCACATAAAAGGTGCAAGGTGAAAAAGTGTCAATATACTTTGTATTTATAACAAATGTACAACATACACAAAATCTAGGACACTTTCTGGTGTTGTTTTTTTGAAAGTATTGGAAATTTAAAGGTGGCTAACCACATAATTTTTATTACTCATTTTTGTCATAAGCATAAACACATTCATAATCAAAATATCTTCTAAGTAAAACAAAACCAGGTATTTCTTTTTGTACGACACAAGTTCTTTTTTAATAACATATTAAACACTCCTTTACCAAGAAAAAAATATATTCTTTTGAGCCGATTACACTTCAATATTCTAATTTTCCACCTACGCCATATTATACATTATTAATTTGCTCCACCTTAAAATAAAAATCAGATTGCAATAGACAGCAAAAACATAAAATGAAAGTTTGCTTTTCATTATAAAGACGAATATGTTTCCGAAATAGGTAACAAATAGGCATAGCTTGAAATAACGATGAATGATCATCACGTGATCAGTCCATCCATCCATCCATCTGTTCGGTGAACAGAGAATAGGTATATAGTATCTAGTTAAATTTGTAACATAGAAGTGTCACATCGAATCATTAATTTAATCCGGTTATATCTGTAACATTGTACTTTAATACTGTGAGGTATTGTGTTTATATGACAATTCATCCAATGATCGGCATATTTGCTAGTCAGTCATTTTTAGGAATTTCTCATATCATGACGATCTGTTATTTAACGATTTGAATAGAAAAAATGCCATTTGCACCCATCTACTAACATCAGCAAAGTATTAATTTAACTTAAATTTTTGAAGAGAAAGTATTTACATTCATTATAAATGTCCGTATTTAAATATACGTTTGTCTATAGAATACGGTGAATGGTCCAATATATCCGCATTGAAGGCTTGAAACCAGGTCACGCGCATGCATAGGCATGCGTGAATATGCTGGAACTATCTTCCGTCGGGGATTGCGCGAGGCTGCTAAAGCCGTAGTATTGCATTAATTTCAACAGAGTTTTCCGAACAGTATACTTCGAAAAGACATTGAGCAATGACACAACATTAAGTTCTGCTTAAAAATAAAACAGCGATGGAAAGTGGATGGATGGTGGAAGTTCACGGGCAGGATGCTGTGAGTATAAATTCTGTGCGCGATTGGTTTGTACGCTTTCACGCTAGCAAGAAATCGCGGAAGGACGAGCCGCGTTAGGAGCGCCACCCACAAGCATGACACCGGAGAACATTGAACCTCTGCGGACGTTGCTAGCAAAAGATCGGCGATTGACGATTAATAGCAGCAGAAGTGGATATTGGCAAAGACACAGTGGGAGCCATTATCCATGAAGATTTGGGTATACGCAACATTTGTTCACGATTTGTGCCGCACATAGCCAAGCAAAAAGCGGGACGTTTTGAAACCACAAGCGATTTCATCGACGTCCGCCCTTTCTCGGTTCCATTGTCACAGGGGAGAAACCTTGGTGTTACCAGTATGACCCCGAAACGATACGACAATCAATGAAATGGCGGCCACCTTCTTCCCCGCGACAAACAAAGAGCCGCGCATAAAAATCCAAGGTGAAAACCATGCTGATCAAATTTTTCGACAAAGAGGCTGGCCAAACGGTGAATGGCAGATTCTACCAGGGTGATCTATCAGAATAATTATGTATTATGTGTTTATGAAAATGTACTAACAAGCTCAATTATTTGAGCTGACAGTAGTTCTGAAAAGAACAGATTTAAAAAAATCGAGATCATAATAATACCAAAACAAAATACAAAATCTAAAGGTTAGTTAACGAGTCGCATATGATAACAGAAATAAACAATATTTAGTTATAGTTTAGTCAGTAGAGCGATGCTAAAAATAAAAAATACACTAAAAACTGTGGCGGCAAATTTAACCTGTCCGAATTTAATTAAAATCACTCTGTATTATATCCCTTTGCTGCAGCTTTATAAAGAAGAATACCCTAAGTTCTACAGTTAGAATGTGCGAATATTCTAAACGAAGATTCAAAATTTTAATAGCTTTATATTACATTCATTTTCTGCACTATCATGATCATGAGTTACAAGCATAATTTATTTTTAGCAAACATAGATATCCACAAAATAGTAAAATTAAAAGAGAGAATATAGAAAAAAGCTTTAAATATTAGACATGAATACAATCACGCTAGTAAAGGTGCGAAAGTTTTATGTTTATATTATTTATAATGCAATAAGAGCAATCCACATAATTACGCACTGAATAATTTTAATAAGGTTATTCATTTAAGATGTTAGGAAGATTGTGGGAAGAGAAAACGGTAATACATTATATAAATCATTTGCAGTAATCTATATAGGTATTAAAAGAGTGATGGATACCTAAATCCAGTCAAAAACACATTTCCATATCACCCTCTAAAAATTGTATAAACATTCGGTTATGCGGTTCTGATAGGCAAAATCATTATAAAATAGAAAGAGTGGTCAAAGCGAACTCTACTGACACCAGGAAATAAGAATGTCATTGGTACCCCACTTGTTAAACCACAAAAAATTATTTGTCCCCTTTGCACAATAAGTTTGGATTGATAAAAAACTTTGTCGAAGGTATGGATAAAACTAACAGTGGGTTTGCGTATGTGAGGAGTAAGTTCCCTAAGATCAGTGATGCTAAGGTACGGGTTGCGGGACCCCAGATCAGACAGCTACTTCGAGATGAAAAATTTGTTGAGGCGCTAAATGGAATTGAGAAAGCAGCATGGTTGTCTTTTAAGGAAATATGCGATGGCTACTGGCCTCATATAAAGCTACAACATGAGTTTAAAAATACACTTTCTTGACTCCCACTTGAACTTTTTCCCAAAAAACCTTGGAGCAGTCAGTGTCGAGCATGGCGAAAGATTTCTCCAGGACATTCTACTTATGGAGAGGAGATACCAAAGCAAATGGGGCCCAGCTATGTTGGCAGACTATTGCTGGCGCTGAAGAGAGATGTTTCTGATGCAAAGTACAGTCGAAAGCCATATATCAGCACATTTTCCGAGTAAATATATTACTTTTTTCATGATTTATACACATATTATAATACATACTTTCACAAAATTTCATTGCTTTGTCACTCTGAAACGCTGCCTGAAATGTGAGACCCAGAATTATGTTCGCCCATGCGACCAGTGATTTACGCAATTTAGTGAACTTGACTTCCATCGGTTACTAAAAATAGTTAATAAATATATGTCATTCAATAAACAGCTTCTGTTAAACAATACCATTAATTTGAAAAGGAATACTACGTATCCCAATTTTGAATGTTACGTCTATGTAATTCCTAAGGGTCTAGCCATACAAATTCGGGACGAGCACGATACGAGTCTCGCACGACGTTCGTTCCGAAGTAATAACACAGATTTAAATATACGTTGCGAGTGCGACACGAGCACGGGATGCGTACGGATCTCGTCAACCGCAACGACTCATTTACTTTTTGTAAAGCGCATTATGTTAGCATGTATATTGTCGTTATATAAACACAGTTGTTGTAAATAGAAATTAAAATGCATCGTCTATCATTGATGAATCATCCACATGTGTTAATATAAAAAAGAGCGTTCTAAGACTATATATATGCAGTATATATGCTTATACACAGAGGAGTTTAGACTTTTTACAAAAGATCCAATGAGAAGAAAGATGTAGACTCATCAATACCAATGAAAACACGAGCAAACCAAGGAATTTAGCACAG
The DNA here is from genome assembly GCA_031763485.1 of Osmoderma eremita. Taxonomy (NCBI): domain Eukaryota; kingdom Metazoa; phylum Arthropoda; class Insecta; order Coleoptera; family Scarabaeidae; genus Osmoderma; species Osmoderma eremita. The sequence continues at coordinate 18,115 of JARFOC010012075.1, read as the reverse complement.
GTGTTGTACGTACCTACATACGTATGTGTCCTCTAACAGTGTGGCTTCGAGGCTCACGACACGAGTACAATACGGGCCCCGTATGGAACTCGTGTCGTATGAAACTCGTCCTCGTACCGAATATGTGTGGCCAGACCTTAATTGGTGTTTTACCGCACAGGTATACGAATAGTTGTATATTTGGTTGCATAAGTAGGTGTTCATACAGGCCATCGTTATTCTGGCGCACATAATATTTAAGCTTGCTGTATTTGTGGTTGCTACTTATTTCTTTATAGCAAATTATATACAAAATCTATCTTCAGAAAGTATGTATGCGATTTTATTTTTTTATATTGTAATTTTTAGAATCTAACTCAGTTTAAGACAAATTGTAGTTAAATTACATTAAGTGATAATTGTTAATTAAAATTTAGATTATAGTTCTATCACATATAAATTTACGTTTAACAATAAATATTTTAATGCAATATCTCTTACATACATACATACATACATACTCTACATCATGTATACCTTTTTATTCATTGGACGCTGCTACTAAAACGCATATCTTAAACCTTAGTATGAGAAAGAGTGAAATAATAATGCGTGTATTAGCCGTAGTACCTTTGTATATAGTAGGTACCTAGCATATTTAGGCATTTTGCCATGTAATAGTAGCTGGTGTATAAGATCATATCTACAAGATATTAAAACAAAAACTAAAGAACACGGTATACACAGATTAATTACTTCCTTGTATCATTTCCGTTACTGGTATGCAATAAATTGTCATGACAGTAGATAGAGGAAGCCGGACATCTAAGTAAGTGTTAAAAATTATACCCATTAACCCATTATAAATGAATTACTCAATGAAACAATTGAGTACTTAAAACGTTTGAAGAAGTTAAGATATATCATTGGCAATTGCATTGTTATAGAAGTCAGACAATAACACTCAGGACACTAGCAGATAAAAATATTGTTTAACATTTTTATTTTGCTTTTAGTAATCTTGCAGTTAGTTTGTTATTGACAATAGCTGTTTAAATTACGAAACACCTACATAGCAAACACGTCTGTTAGTCAGATGTAAATTTATTTTATTGCAGACAATATTAAAAGCAAAAATGTAACACAAGTATGTATTTAACTACACACATTAACGCAATTTCATAAATTTAACACTTATTGCTTGCGTAAGCACTACAGACATATTCGCAACAATTTCTATAGGTATATCGAGTTGCAAAATTGCTACGTAACATAATTATATAAGGAGTACAGTACAGTACAACTCTATTTAAAATTAAAATTGTTAGTAAACCACAGATTTGCGCAATTTTTCTATCCACCTATTTAATCTTTTTTTTTATTGAAACAGATAACCAGTACTTAGAAAGAATAACTACGTATTATTTAGAATTACTGTCGTAACGTTTTTATAGTTGGATAAGTGGCACCTAATCAAAAACTATGATTTACAAATACCATCTTATCTTTAATAGTAGGTATAACATAAATATTATAACTATAAGTTTGATTATTTTTCTCAAATACATCATTTCTAGTAGCTTGGCTATTGATTGAAATACTAACCGCAATAAAGTTCTATTCCAGTTCTAATTTATATCATACTTTAGGTTGCTAACTAAATGGTAATTACTATTATGACTTGATAATAAAATAATGGTGAAATATAAACAATTATACCTAGCATAAAATTGTTAATTAATAAGATGGCCTAATGGTTGGTGTTTATATGTGCATTAAGGCCTCTAACAGGCATACATGGTATAATAAACAAGGAAAGATTCTTCTGAGAAATGGAATAATATAAAACTGAATAGAAATTAAATGAGAAGAAGAGAATATTTGATAATATCGTCTCTCATTTACTTTACTTTTGATATTATATTAAAATATGTAGTAATTGCAGGAAGTTTTTCTTATATGGTATGTGCTTTTGATAATATGCTTTCTAGCGTTCTTGACTTTACATGGCTGTTCTGTATCAACTGTAAACGTCTTTGTCTTCTTTGGCACTGGAGCACATCATTACAAACGTTATAAAAACTTAAAAGTAGTCCACATCGCACAAATATATGATGAACGAAGTCATCTTCGACATCACTTTAGCTTTATTGCTAAAAATGACAACTTTGTTGCTGCAATACGTATCCAGTCTTCATTTATTTACGCGGTGTGGAGTAACTCAAAATTTTTGAAAAGCGTGCATATAGGTAATGTTCCTTCTTTGAAGAAGGATCTAATTATTCAATAAGTCAACCCAAGTACGGATATCCCAATAATATTGCTTATTTTCTGTGAGTTAATGCCATACAACATTGAGACTCTGATACCATGTAAATGCAAAATTGGTCTCGCCGATAAAAAATATATTTCGTTTCTAATGTTACGTCATAGTTAAGGCGTTCTTGGAAACACTACATACACAGTCCGAACCATGGTAACCACAGCGCACGTTTTGATGAACTCATGTGGTGATCAGCACAGCCAACCCCTTATAAAATAATATACAAATAATAATTGAGTTAATATCTGGAGCAGTGTTAGCACATGTATGATAATAAACAATATTATTTACCTACATACTTGCGTAAAATGGAACAATTTGAAATACGGCTAAAATATAGGCAGGTTGCTGTTATTTGCCAAGATATTTGTAAGTACATAGTAACAATTTAACATAAATTACTGACGAGTATATTTGCGCAATTAAAAATCTTTTTCCAAGAAACTTTTAAATATTTAACACCTCTGCTATTGACTCTTTATCCCAACAAATCCCAGTCTTTCCGAAGGGATATGAATATCTCATGCCTAAGGTACTAGGCAATCAAATGAATTTATAATTACATACACTATGAATATTATAGATACGTTGGGAATACTTAATTAAATCAAATTATCAATGCACCTGAAATTATAACTGCTACATTTGTAATAGATTAACAGGTATAATTTGCATTGATCATAATTAAGCGCACTACTATGGAAATGTAAGTGTATATGTAAGAAAATATTAAAATTATTTATTCATAAAAATCGAATTTTATAGAATCAATTTTCAATTATAAAGAGGAATACTATAGGTTTATTATTATTATTATTACTACTTAAATACTATCAGCAAGTCAATAAAAATCGTCTCTATCGATAGAAAAATTACAATTCAAACAATAAAACAATAACTCCACAATCAATGACTAATGGACGCCACAGTATCAACACTGTATCTGGATTCATTCCTACATAACTATATATTTATTGTATTGGCTACATTAGGTGCGTAATGACGTCACGTGGTGATATTCATCAGAAACACAAATTGTTAAATTTGTATCATGGTCCGCGAACAACTAGTCGGAGTGACAGTCTATGAGATGTCCGAATTAGATCGGTGACTGTATTATCGGTCTGTATCACGGCCGTCCGGTTGGTTGGCCGGTCTTGACCTGTGTCCCCTAGATGGCGCTTGTGTTACTCATAGCAACGATTTGGACGGTTTGCGATAATGTCTGCGACGCATCAGCGATGAAAGTGAGTTTAGCATTCAGAAGGATGTTGGCGACGCCTGATAAGCAAAAACTCGAGTCCGCCCTCAATGCTTTTTCGAGCAAATAATTGCGGTTACTCCTCTGTTATAGCAGATATACGAACATCGCGCTTTTTACGTATTTTTTGATGATTTAACATGGATCTAACTGTAGTAAAACCGCTTGTTTGCGTTAGCAGCTACAACCTGGCTACTGATACTTTTGGTTAACTGCTACTTTTTGCAGCAATTTTTCTTACATAGCGATATACAGGAACCCAATAAACTGTTTCTAGGTTTCCACAACTTTGCATTAGAGTTTACGAGTATTCAGTGAATATCTACCTATATTATGGTCCGATTTCACCGGATCCAGTAATTGTGACGAGAACATGTGTATATGTGAATACATTTTTATATACATTTACAGATATTGAGGAATAATAATTAATAAATATAGCCATACAATTTGATGACTAAAATAATTAATAGTCTAATATAAACCATGGCTTAATAAATGAAAGAAAGTTGTTTGCTGAACGAATAAGTATAAAGTTGCATTTCCTATTAATTCTAAAATGGCGGACGTGCAGTTAAAGATAGATACATACCTAATATATCCCTAATATATAGTTTTCAAACATTGATCTACATTTATGTTTCACAACGTGATAAAACATACTGCGCACCCGACGAATATCTGGTTGTCTGGTACATCATACAAATGCTACAGAATCTAGAGGTTTCTTTTGGTATTAATAGCTGCTATAAACTACTAATGGTAGTTAGCAGCTATAAAATAGCAAGTTTTGTAGTAACTCATCACTATTTAAGCGTATGATGTTTGAGCGGCTTAAAACAACCATATGTTTAAAAACTATTATTTATATGACTTACATCCTTATATTCAACTATATTTTTAAATTCAAGGGGATGCAATCTCTCTTATAGAACAACCGAGATGATAATGTTTTACAACAATTCTTTTTTTACTGTTCTGGCTAGTAGCTTTAAACCAAAATAATTACTAAAGGAAGATTTAATTACCTACAAAAAAAATGAAAAACTAGTAGTCTAAAGAAAGTAATTGAAGTAACAGCTTAAACGCGATAGGATATTAAATAAACAATGCTACGAACTGAAGAGTGATGCAAACCTACGCGAGCATTAAACGATCAAAGCTACATCCAACAAGATGAGAGAAAGCCACCGTACTCGCATCTTTACAAATATACCTAATCACTATGTGTACCCAAACCTTTTCTAGCTCACTGTATATAGTCGCGACTCTAAAAGAAATTGAACATTATTTCCTGCAAATGATATTCTCGGAATTTTATTGTACCTGTCGTTATTTTAGTTTTATTGTAATCATTAAAATATACACCAGAGATTCCCGTATTTTAAAACAGTTACATGCAATGGTTACAAGTGTAATATTCGCCGCAGAAAATTACAAATATAGCTTATTAGCTGTAGTTTCTTATTTTATTAGTATTATGGCATTAAAATAATTAATAAAAAACCGCAGCATTAAGAGGTGTTACTTAGACAAATCGTCCTGTTACATAAACAAGATGAATTGCAAGTGCAAATCGCAGTAAATAATGTGCACGACCTGTTGTACGGACCATCATTTACTTGGCGAATGGTTCATATTCGAATTTACCCAGTTCTGGATGAACACGAAAATCAGCCTGCCAAGAGCGAGTAATTAAGCAGGCAAAAACAATTTCCGCCCAATTACAGAAACAATACAATGTCCATGTTTCGGGCGGTTACAGTCAGCAATTTTACATGGTTGGAAACCGCAATATAAACGAGTCTAGACAAGAAAATAAAAAAATTGGTGTATAGATGACTAGGTTAAAGTCCTTGGTGAGATGTATCAAATGTAGAAATGAGTCTACATACTTGTAATCTCTAATGTACCTAATAAACAACCTTTGAAGATATTTAATGCGGAATATAACTTCCAACAGAATAACGTTGTCTTGTCATAAAGCACCACAGGCTACCGTATCGTAGATAGGTGCATAAAAGGAACAGGAAGTGTTTTTTTTAAGAAGCAATTTTAATATTATCAAAATTTCTTGTTTTGTCGTTAACGATTGTCAATAATTGTTTTTAAATCTTTAATTGAATGATTTCTCCATTGTTAGTTATCTTGAATAACACTAATTATTAGGAGATATAATTACAATTTGTAGGACGCAGGCTCGGCTGATGCCGACGTTTTGGGTGGGCAGTAGCTCGTGCTCTCTCTCTCTCTCTCTCTCTTTCTACCATACGAAATCGCACGAAATCTAGCAACTGCCCACCCAAAACACCAGCCGCGGTTGTTGGACAATAGTGACAGCTATATTTTTGTTGCAAGTTGTATTATTCTTTTGTCGTCCATACAGTTTACTTAAAATTATTGCAATTTGTAGGATTTGTGACTTTAGAGAGGTAGCAATTTGTTGATAAGATTTTTGTCACAAACAATGGCTCAAATTGTCAATATTTTTTTTTTGCAACAATGGTATCTGATACTGAGCAAATTTGCTATTGTAATCGTTGGAAGCAATAATAAAATTAATTAATTCATTAATATTCCTCAGTTCCAGCTTTATCTACCTATTGGAAAAACTACATTTCTCACAATAACTAAGCTTTTACTTTACTACACCGAAACTAACTTTTTTTACATAGGCATAAGGTACAACTGTAGAGTCAATACAAGAAAATAATTAAATTTTTTGTTATTATTTTCTTTAATATTTGTTTCTTGATAGTAAACATTGTGTTGCTCTACGATTTCCTGTTTGTTTATACATGGTCGATCCATAGTAATTACTTGATTCGCGTTTTGAGTGACGTATTGACGGTGTTCTAGACGTACATAAGGCGCTGTAGGCAAACAGCAGCGGTTATAATGCGAGGTAACCGTTTCTTTTTTATTTTATTTAAGAAAATAAGGTTAACGAACCTATATACTTGTTTTACTATTATTATTGGTCTCAGTCAGCGGCGGCTGGTGATCACGTTTTGGGTGGGCAGTAGCTAAGACAGTAGTGCTTCGTGTATAGCTCCGTGTTGTTAGGGAGACAACACGACGCCGCACGAATCAGTGCTATGTGAGCTACCGACCACCTAAAGCGTCAGCAACAGCCGCCGCTGGCCCCAGTGAATACTATTGGTGACATGTGCTATTATATGCGTGTTTGCACAGACTATGATATTGAAATAAAAGGTTGTAGTATTTACTTTATGAGAATACATTGTAACGATATTACCATTAGGAAGGAACAATTGCATATAAAATCCGTTAAATACATTAACAACAACCGAATTAAGCGTTTAAGCATATAAACTAATTTACACAAATAACTTATCAACAAAATACAGGCTAAAATTACTCAATTGTAGTTTTAATACGTCTTCCACCAGACAAACAAACTGCATAAAATTTATTAACAGCAAATTCTAATGAATGTTTCATTTTATTGGCTTGATTGTGTAGATCACGATCGCTCAATAAACACTCCCTGATTTTTAATAGTAGAATATTTCCGGGTTAAGATGTAGGTATGTCCATTTTCTTATATTTTCTAATTTGAAGTAACGCAGTGAAAAAAATTAACAGCTGAAATTTCTTATTGTTTAAATTACAAGCAATTATACTTATATATTGAATTGACACGAAATTATAAGTGCTAGTGTAAATAATCTCCAAAATGCACTGAAGATAACTTACAACACTATATTTGGTACTGATTAATATTACAGTCATTGTCGGTGAATGAGACCATAGAATTGAACATCATTCCGGATAACATGACCTAGTAAATTTTATTATTTGTAATCAGCACACATTACGAAGCTATAAATTAACTCGAGACATATAGAAGTATATGTGTATTAATGTATCTACACAAATGTCTGCAGTAAATCAAAATAATGGCAAAATAGAATTGGAAGAAAAACGTGAATTTGAAAGTAACATGACTTTAAAAAACGGGCCTCCAAATCTTGGAGAAAATTAAACTCCGTCAATCTACAAGTTAGTTTTCGGTAACGTTATGTTGTTGTTATCATATCAATTATATTCTTTTATCAAAAAATATGAAAAAAAAGCATTAAGCGTTCCAGCTTTTTCGATCTATGTAGTTTCAACATGTTACTCTTATTCTTTTTTTGAATTCAAAATAATTATCGCCTCATGAACTACTTTATAGCTTATCCCCATAGATGGAGTTATTTTTATTTTTTGTTCATATAACATCACTATATTTTGTATTTTGTGCTGCTTTTTGGAATATGTACTGCAATAGTATCTATACACAAAATGTTTTACTCTTGAGTAGACATTATGCAGTACTGTATTGTACTACTACTATACATTACTGGTAACACCACCTTTTGATTTATATGTGTATGTAATCATGTATTGCCACATATTTTAGTTACGCATGCTTCAAACACGCATGCATATTAGTTGTTGCATTTAATCAGATATTACACCGTGTTTATACTATTAATTTGATATCAGTTCAACAATACCATGTGACACTTACACCTGACCTCTATTTGGGGTTTACCTTCTAGACGTTATTTAGAGATGCATCCAATGGAAAACACACAAATTACGTATTGTGTTCACATTTAAACGACTGCTACCAATAACCGTGACATATATAAACAAGTCCAAAACTCCTAGATAAGACGCGTTCTGAATTATGCATGCTTTTACTCAATGAATCCTGAGAAATACTTGCTAGCAACCGCATATAAATCACATATTTTTTGCATTTGAAATTAAACTAACTAAAAATTCCAAGACACATTGTTACAGGAAAATAGACCACATTAAAAATGTTTGCATATGAAACCTGACACAGTGACTGGGGAACGCGGTGTGGATTTATTAGCGCCAGATCTTGAAGATTTTGTGCAAAACATGCCTTTGATTAACTATTTGTGCACGTACTTCAACAGGGTGAGGCGCCAATTATGAGCATAATTATTTTAAAACTGCAAATTTGCTAAGCAGAGTCTTTAATAATAGTTGCATAGCAATTCGTTGGTATGGCTGATTGGTTGGTTGGCTGATTTAGCCATTTAAATAAACAACAGTATCAAAATCTGATAGAGCTGCAGAGAAGAAGTGTTAGCAGGAGAGCTCAAAAAGTGTCTTGAAGAAAACGGCAATACTTTTGAACATTTACTAGCATAGAAGATTATACGTGGTCCCAGAACCTGACCTGGGAGTGTCTAAAAACACAGTGCGGGGGTAGATACGAAAACAGATTCAAAAACAACACAAAGAAACCTAGAAAAATAAAGCCACAAGTTATGGCCAAACGTTTATTAAGGAGCCATCACTAAAGAAAGCTGATGAACTACTAGATCTTAGGAATCACCTGCTGCGTGAAGGAGAAATAGAGATTGCATACCACATCCTATGTGAATCCAAGGCCGTAGACCCTAGAAGACACGCAATCTTTCGGAAATCAAAAATAAACCCAGAACACTATATAGACCAACCGGCCAAGGACCTGTACAGGTTGGTACAGGGCACAAGGATTTGGGGATGGGTGGTATAGTGGGTACAAAAAGGCAAGATAAATACAAAAGGTCAAGAGGCTGAAGTGTTTCCGGAGATATATGTCAGACGGCTCCCATAAGGAAAAAAGAGGATAGATAAATGAACATATTTCTTTTCGGTTATTTTGTAGAGTTGTACTTGATTTCTTTGGTGTGTTATTTGTTATTATTCCTCTCAACAATAAACGAATAGATAATTGTAACAATTATTAGATAGCTTAAGTGTATTTTATTAACTTATTTGTAGTCTTACGGTAATTATGTATTAACAATTTTCGTTCGCAATAATATTTTCTTTCAAACCGTATATGACTAAAATCTAAGGAAAATCTAAAAGAGATTCGTGACAAAGTATAGATTTGAAGGGGCAATAGAGCTGTTCAAAGATTTTTTTGTAAATAACATATTGTGATCCTTTAATATAGTTGCCATATCGCTTGTTTTCATTTACTAAGAGCTAATTTTACCAATACTGCAACACCCTCAGAACTCATGACTAACGATCATAAAATTATTCTAACATAAAACTAAAAATCTACAGGATTCTTCGGAAAAATACCGTAGGAAAACAGAATTATTCGGAAACCTGTTGTCGCAATATAGGATTTTAAACGTATTTGTATATTTTTTTGGGAAACTAGATTTCAAATAGGATCTAATTTCAATAAAATTTTGTATAATCGTTATTTACGTACATATCTTAGTTCTGTTCGTGTTTCGGAGTTTATGATTAGAAAGACATTAGTACTTATTGTTAGTTTCCAGGTCTTGATTAATAATTATATATTCAACATTGATATTCAACAACAACAACTATCGAACCTTTTTTTTGTTTATAGTAAAATAGGATAAATATCTTACACATGTTTGCTTCCCTCCATTAAGTCTAAATTTTTGCAATTTTGCATATAAAATGCGTCATTCGGTTAATTAATTTTCAATATAATATAATTGAGTGATTGACGTATTATTTTATATAGATTTCGATGTCTAGTAAATATTTCGGTATTTCCTTTAATTGAAATAACACCTTCTATGCACGTTAAATATATGTATCGTTAATGATGCTGAGTATATCACATCTCTGATATCACAATTTTAGAAAAGAAAGTCTTTTTATAGATAAAGTAATCTATGAATTTAGTTTATTGTTTTATTAATAAAATTAATCTAAAGTGCTGTTAATAACGGTCCAAGATAATTATTACGTTGCAGCAATAAGTAATAAGTAAAGTACGGATGTTTATCCTACAAATAGATCAGCATTTAGGTTACACAGACCTTATTATGATACGTACATAGATATGTATTATGAAATTCATAGAACCAGATATAATTTCCGAAAACCACATGATCATCAGTCTTTTCGTTCTTTGTTTTGGTACACGATTGCTGTTCTTTTTAGAACACACCATTATTAAATTATTTTTTTATATACATAAAAAATGCCGCTAGTTTCTTTCAAGAATCCAGGACTGCAAAACAAGGGTAGTAATAGAAGCAATGTTACCAACTGTTCTAATTTGAGTTGGCTACATTTTTAGTTCACTTAACTTTTAGGAATTTTCACTGGCTTTGTGGCATCTTTATGCTTGATTCAGGGTAACAACACGATAGGACTCCGACTATTGTGATCTACATCAAATACAATTTCTTTACAGAATAGAAAGGAGTAACAGGCGCCGGTAATTTGAACTAGAAAATTGAGATACCCTAGGCGCGATTTCTGGGCGGCTCTATACGCAAAAACCAAGCTTCGATCGATACGAAATGCTACTGGTGGCTACTTTAAATGACAAAAACGCAGGCGATTATGTCGCGAGCCAATCACGTTGCTGGCGCGAAAATCCCTAGTCTAAATTAAATTTCATTATTTCTTCACGATTTCGGGAAACTTTATAAAGTTTAAGAAAACATTTACCTTAAGAAAGTATTACACATCATGCATACATTTATAAATGGCAGACGAACAACTTTCGACCACAATGTAAGTAGGTCGTTCGATAAAAAAAGTTTATTGTATATAAATATCTATTATATATATATATATATATATATATATTATATAGACAAGGAGTCTTTGCCGTTAGGACAGAAATAAATGTTAAGGTTGTTGGGGAGTCCAGCAAATAACAATTATGATATGTAGTTCTTTATTTTATTGCCAATATTTCGCATCTGTGCAGTATGCTTCATCAGGGTTAAACTGTATGGAAAAATTAACAAGGTTGTATTACAAAGTAAAAAATTTCATAATGAAACTACTTACATATGAACTCATGAGAAAAAATTGCAAAATTATGTTTACAACGAATCACACAGCCAGAAAAAGGTTGCTCCTCATTTTAAAAAATTTTAACGTGTTATGTGATTGTGGTTATTTTACTACATCAACGTCCCAAAATGAGGAGCAACCTTTTTCTGGCTGATTCGTTGTAAGCATAATTTTTTTACTTTGTAATACAACCTTGTTAATTTTTACATACAGTTTAACCCTGATGAAGCATCTGCACAGATGCGAAATATTGGCAATAAAATAAAGAACTACATATCATAATTGTTATTTGCTGGACTCGCCAACAACCTTAACATTTATATTACTATATATACATATACATTACGTAGAGGTATACTACTTTGAACACAGTTTAGTGCAATTAACCGTCTATTAAAGTACAATGATTAGCAAAAGAAGTAAATAAATAAATAATATTATACTTATTTCTTAAAAAAATATTTTAACATGTCTGACAGGATAAGAATTCCAAGCTTTGATAGTAAGTATAGAGTGTCTTATTCACATGTACACGCTGTATAAGTACTGTACAAGTAATTCTGCTTTAACTGACAAGGTTCTCTTGTATGGTGTTCTGCACACACATACACTTTGACAATGTTTTTTGCAAAGGTACATCATGCAACGACAATTTTGAAGTGTGCTTTCATTAGTTGATTCTGAGCTATCAACAGTATGGTACATTCTAATAATATACATTCGATCGTACAAGATGAAAGTGAATATCTGCCAGCATAAATTATAGTTATAACAATTAAAAACAGACAAAAATACAGTTTGAATTGAAGAGATATTCCTTTTTGTTTTTAATTAGTTTTTCTTTTACAAGGTAAGTAGTACCAGCAAAAGTATAGAATAAGACTGCCGAAATAGAATCAAAATCAATTATCATTCAATTACCGGCATTAGTTCACTTAGATGGTTTTATTAACAGGACACTCACTTCCTGTTTGTGTATAATTAATTCGTTGTCGCAATGACATTATTATATTAAAAATTAAGTCCTTATATCTTGATGTTTTTTGTCCTTGCTGTGAAGATAATATAATCAGAAATTTTATAAACAAGAGGACCGTGCTATTAACACGAAAGAGAGCAAAGTTTACCGTACCCATACCAATTTTTTAGTACACAGACTTACATAGATATATACATAGCTATCATTATAATTACGCGCGCTTTTAACTGTCAACCAATTGCTACAATTTTGATAAATAAATCAAATAAATATAGGAACGACTGAAAAAATATTGCTTGTCTATTTCGTGAACAAAATTAGCCGTAAATTGATTGTGATTGATGTCTGTGAGTATTTTCTACAATCTGCTATGTTTGTCGCACATCCGACGATATATTTTCGTGTCACAGAGTGAGAAAGTTAATATCAGGTACTTCACGTTTAGTTTAAATGGCTAATGCGAGCTAATTGGATTATAATAAAAAAATATCTTGTAGCTTCTTTCAAAGTACAGCAGTACATTGCTTTTGAAAAAAAAAGTTTTATCTGTTTGAATTTAACAACGATAACGATACAATTTTGAAAGTGTCTAATTCACTCTTACCTACAGTAAATTGCTGTTTATTAAGTTTTATGAGTTCATAAGAAAATTTGAAAGGATATTGCAAATTTATAGCCAATAAATGCTTCTGAATAAGTACTAACAAATCTGGATATGATATAAAATAGTATAATAAATTACTTACCCCTTGGATCTATTCTAGACCAAAGACTTTGCCGTTTAACAGCTTCAATTGCCGGCTCTGTAGCGTAACCCATTTCGTAAACTTTTTTCTATTAACTCGGTCCTAATTCTCGTTGAAATCGAATACTCGCCGTAATTGTTTGTAATTATTGTGATAGCCGGGTATTAATTTAATAACCTAGCTTCTTTGAAATCGTCAAAGAGAGCGCTTGAACTAGCGCAATTACTTCACGAAAGCCAAATGAAGTTACAAGCGCGCTATTCGCGCAGCAGGTGAATGATTACTGACTGTAGATTTTCTTGTGCAGGTGGTGTAAGGCACCATTGCCATTTCGCTATCCGGCAATTATATATATGTGTGTGTATTACTGATTAGCTTAATTTATCTTATTCCATTTGAATATTTAAATTATTGTTATCACGCCGAACAATGTATACTCATATATATTGTGAATTCGACGCGCGACATTTTATGACATTAACGTAAAGAAATTTCCCTCATCTTTATGCAAGGCATTATTCCAGAGGGAATCTACAGAGTTCTCGGACTCGTTTCATTCCTCTTTTAAAAGGATGTGTTTCAGATAAGTTATCCTAAATATTTTACAAATAAGGTAATTAAGAAACGGAGTAAAAATTTACAAAAATGTTTTCGAAAAGAGTCCCAAGGATAATATTTATTTATTTATTTACTTATTAATTTAGCATTTACTATTTACAAACTTATAGATAATATCTTTAATATTTAATTATTAAATTTAATGGTGTATTAATACATAGGTATGAACTAAATTTTTAAATACATTAATACATTTATAGATTGTCTCAACCTCGGAATACAGTACACAGCTTATGCGAAATCGTCGAATCAGCTGTACGTTATTACTTCCGGTGCCATTATTTGGGTTTATTAGTTAAGATACACATGTCAAAGTATATGACATTAGATACGAAAAGGGAGGTATAAAAAATGAAATTTTTTGTTAATACAGCATATGCGGAGCTTGAAGCACTTATAATTTTGTTATCTCGCACATTTTTTCGAAGGGAATTTGTAGAAAACAATAAAATATAAAAACCATATAACGTTTTTAATTAAGAATGCGGGAAAAAGCCCATAATTTTATTTATTATTATTCAACATTAACGTAATTTACATTTCGAAAAATATATAATTCTTTAACAAACAATGGTTTCCACTTTTGTAACAAAAATAGCTGGAATCGAGTCGATGAATCAGTTTGATCTTCAGATGATGACGAATCTGTTATATGAATAATAATGTCTTTAAACACGCTGTTCGAATTACTGTTCCCGCACAAAGTATTGATTAATTCGGGACGACATGTGTTTCTGGAATACGTGGATTCCCATTATCAAGTCGAATAACCGGCTATTCGGCTTGATAATGGAAATCCACGTATTCCCGAAACACGTGTCGTCCCGAATTAATCAATACTTTGTGCGGGAGGAGTAATCCGAACAGTGTGTTTATTGTGCTGCCCCACAGTCCTTGCAATATTTACGAATAATGTCTTTAATGTCATCTTACAAATTATCCACTATCCACGTTTCCTTTTCAACATTTTTTACATGTTTGATGTAGTTTTGCCAATTATCAACTGTTATAGTGCTACATGCTCTTCGAATTAATTCCTCCATATCTTTTACCTTAAATGTGTTATTATTCATTTTTATACAGTTTTTAATTTGTGCCCATACCACTTCAATGGGATTTAACTCGCAGTGGTAAGGTGGTAATCGAAGAACTTTATGACCTTCTTCTTTTGCAAGTTCGTCAATCTTGCTTTCGTTGCGGTTTAATTTGTGACACCCAAAACAATAAGTCCCTTTTTAGCATGTCGTCAGCGGGTGATATTTTTTCTAATTTTCTGCAGTGTTAGGAAGAATTATGAACAACAATTAGTGACTTCTGCGGTATATTTGGAAGTAATTTCATCGATATATGTATAATAACACAGTGTTATTCAAGTGGTGTTCTGTGTGGTGCAAATCTCTCAGAGTGCGACGTCTAACATTATCTTCCTTCGTAGATTCTGCTGAGGATGGCAACTTAGTTGCCGAAAAAAAGTTTGGTAAATAATAACCAACTAAGTTGTTATTTGGACTGTATCGTTATTTCTAAACAAATATTTATTAAATTAACCAAAAAATGTGTTTGTTATGTACATAGTTTTCATTTGAAGTTTATTTTGAGGAATACGCCGGGGCATCTGTGCTATTCACAGACAACATGACAGTATGACAACAACTATGACATTAAGATTATTGCAGCAAGCACGACTTTTAATAATAACAATAATACTTACATTTTTCAATCAAACAAGAAGTAAAATAAAATACTATTGTTGAAATGAAAATAAAAAATTGTTGGGCCAAATAGAAAAATGTAACAAAGCGTTTTCTGTTGGTTCAACTAAAGAGCATCTTTGACTATATACAACAAAAATATATAGTAGATCCAAACAAGTTTTGGTTAAATTAACAAAAGTACTTTTCTGAGTGCATTGTTTATATCTCAATAACGAAACGGCCGATCTTGAAAAAGTTATACATCGTTGTACTGCAAATTACATAAGCTTTTAAATAAGGTGCTATTAAAGAGCTTTGGAGTTGGCACCCCTACGGCTACACTACCTCTTCTATAAGAGTTGACGTATTAGCAATTTTGTACAAAATATTTCAATTCTTAATTATTCAGAGTTTTTCGTTTTCTCGCGGACAACCTGTACACTCATCCCATGTCTAACATTAAAATAAACTCTGTGCTATTGTATTAGTTCAATCGAAGGTAAAAATACCATGCGCGAATACTATACATGCAAGTGATGCACTCTGACACTAGGATGACCGCCTGATGAAGTATGAAATAAATTTAAGTCAGCGATTTTAGAAGTTATTAAGTAATATAATTGCAATTTTCTAACACTTCGTTCTCTGTTTTATTACATTGTTGTTTTCCACCGTTTTCTACTGTTTCATTAGGTTGTGGCTTTCTAATATTTCTATTCTAGTAAATTGTGTTCTTAAGCAAAAAAATTTCCGTAATGTTATGACATTAATATCAAAAGGTAATATTTATTAGTCTCATTGATACATATACAATGTATATACATATGCATGAATTAATTTTCGTAATGTTCACTCAGTCCGAATTTCGACAACTTGCTAAATACTACTACAAGAAGAATTATTTGTTGGTAATTGGGGAAGAACCAGCAATATTCGGATAGGTGTGGGTGGGACAAAAGTGAACAATAAAGTCTAATCAAATAATAATTGTAATTCATCAGTAGAGAAGTGTTTATTATTAATTATACCATTGATTAGAAATCTAAGAAACCGAAATTAAACACTTACATTTTCAACAATAATAATAATAATTAAGAACACTCAAATCTGGTGACCTTGGTAGCTAAATTCTAAACCTACCACGGAGAATAAAGCATTGTGGAAATAAATTGTTATGGTGATCGATCACAATACGATTAAAATAAGCAGGTTCCCATCATGTGAAAAGTACACGAGCAAAAATAAATGCGAATACCACAAACTTCCAAATAAATGTGACAATTACTAATCATTCGTGTGTTTTGGTTAGAATGCGTGACCTACTCAAAATACAATATCAAATAATAAAAGCTGATGCAATAATAAGCAACCAAAATATTTACATTTCTATTTCAGTAACCATTGATATTCTACCATATGTTTATTATTTGCTTTTGTTCACTTTCACGCCCAAAACACCACCTCCGAATATTGGTAGTTCCTCCATCAATTGATATGCAAATAAATTGATGAGTTGTTGACGCAAAATAATTATGTTGTCGAAGTTACCAGTTCCCTAGTATTCTGTTTTTAATTTTAAGATTGTGGAATTCCTTGATAAGACATTCCTGACTTTAAACACAATGTAATGAAGAAATTGAAGATCATTGCGTAATAACTTCACGTACGGATTTCAGAAACTGCATACTCGTTATCAGAAGTACATAACGTGAAATTACTTTGAAGGGCAGTAAAATGCAATGCAATGATTCATAGGTTCGATCAAATATTTAAGAAAGAAGAAACGTATAAAATTTAAGTCTGGCATCTTACTCCAAAGTGTAACAAATTTAGCTGAACTATCGACGAATATGAAATTAAAGCTACAGATAAACATTAATACAGATGTGTGTTAAAACTTAGTTGATAATATACCTGAGCAAAGTACGTAGTATGTAGATTGGCGGCCCTTCGGTTATAGGCAACTAAGGAGAAATTTCTTTCTTCATTTCTTAAATAAAATGGAATAACAAAGAATGCCACACTTTGTTATGTTTAATTAAGTGTGTAGTTACAAATATATCTGCGACAGTCTCTACCATAATACAATTTTCGTAGTTGATTTGTATCAAGATCTCGGCTATAAATAGATATGTGACGCATTTCCTTGAAATTCATTGCAATTGCATATTGTAGTTAACTTTCTGATCTAACAATCCCAGTTACTACTCTGGATCTTTTCTTAGACAATTAGCACCTTTGTGGTTGATTTAATGGATTTCTAATAAGTGTTAGAGACTAGTTTCTGACGTAAATATAGGTTTTTTTTTATTGTGGGGACTTTTCAATTCTAGTAGTTTTGACTTGTTCAAAAGGTTTTAGCACCTTAACTCTCTTATTCGTAAGATCTTGACCATAGGGTTTTCCTTATTCCTTAAGCAAGTTGGTTAATCTATATTTCTTTGATATTTCTTACATCAATGAAGATCTCCGTCGACACCACCTACGTAATGTATTAGGATATTACGAATGATATTAGGAAATATTAATTCAACTTATATAAACGCAAACCGTTCAGAAATTATTTATATCAATATCTAAAAATTAAAAAACTAAAAATACCCTTACCACCTCGATGAGTGAAGAACTCCTGGATACGTATTTCGGCAACTAAGTTGCCATTTTCAGCAG
>JARFOC010012064.1:0-10708 GCA_031763485.1 Osmoderma eremita | reverse complement strand
AAACATGATTGCTAATCAGAATTGGTAGTCTTGATTTGTGTTTATATGATCATGATTACTGTGATTAACATAAACGAGAGCAGCTATTTTTACATAGATATTGACGCCATAACCTTATCACACTATATTATTAACATCAAAATGAATCTATACTAATTTATTATTCAAACTAGTTGTTCACAACTCAGAACATGCAATACCTACACAGATTGCCCATTTTCTATCTCTCTTCTATTTTGGAGATATAATACAAACTTGTGTTTTTTTCTGATTTCATTGATATAACATTTGGTATAGCTATCTCTATTAAATTTTGATTTGCAGTAAAATAAGAAATTATTGTTTCTAATAATTAGGAAAATAATCAACTAGGCTTTGAAAATATTATGGAAAAAATAATAAAAGATTAAAGATGGAATATGAAAAAAAAATCAAAATGAAACTCAGGAAAAACATAAGGGAGCAAATTTGATTATAACTTAATTAAGTTTTCAAAATGTCCTCCATTAGTACGTATACACATTTCGCAACTCCTCACAATTTCAGTTTGAACCCTATGTAAGCCGTGAGGTCTGATACTTCTTATTGCATAATACTGATCTGTAGATCCTGTTGTTAGGTTTATGCATGTATACTTTATTTTTTACGGAACCCCATAAGAAAAGGTCTAGAGGTGTAATGTCTGGAGATCTTGCTGGCTAGAACATTGTGCCTACATTTCCAATCCAGTTACGATAACGCTCCGAAAGATAATTATACACAGATCGACAATTATGAGCAGGTGTACCATCGTGCTGGAAGTATTTTAAATTTTGCATCAAATTTAGTGGTATTTCATCTAACATCTTGCAATGCGTTACGTAAAAAATGTAAATATCTTTCACCATTTAAGTTTTCGTAAAAATATGGCCCCAATATTTTTATACCAAAAATGCCGCACCAGAGAACACATGTTGATCTCCCTTTTCGGTAGTAAGGTGAGCATTATTTTGAGACTAATAAATATTATTGTGTGGATTAAATATGCCATTATTTGTAAATTTCGTTTCATCCCTAAATTACATTCTATTAGAAAACTGCGGATTATTATGTGTTTCTCTGAAGAACCATCTAGCAAAAAATAATCTTCTTTATGGTCTTAAGCATAAAACGTCTGACTAATGCTATTTTGTTTAAGAATTAGGCCGCTTGAAATCTCGCGCGTGGATGTTTTTGGTTTGTAATTAGCACACGCTAAAACCCTTTCCTCGTCTTCCGGTTTAAATTTCTTTTCTGCAGTACATGGTCCGTATTTAATTATTATTTTCCAGCTTAGAAAATAACCTCTAGCAGGCTGCCTACTTTCCATGTAGCGTTGGTGATACATTTGACTAGCTTCAATGCTATTTCGATTGCTAGCATAATAACAAAAAAGCCTATCATCCTTTTCTTCGTTTCTAAATATTTTCTGATTTTATTGAATAAAACTAATAAAAGGACTTATTTGATACTCATCTAACTTACTCAGCCTTTAATTTTTGACAACTGCATGTGTTTGTTTGCCGTGTTTGTTAGTCAAGGCCTACTTATGAATTAATAGAAATAATAATTGTTTATTTCACTACAAATCAAAATCTAAAAGAGATAGCTATACCAAAAATAAGCATTTAAATGACACCATGGCCAAAGTATGACTTCCTTTAAAAAAAATACAAGAGTGTATTATATCTGGGATTATTAAATCACATTATTAGGTTTTACATAAAAAACTATACTGGAAACAGTTTTCACCTTTATTTTATCTTTAGGGGTTGTGAACGTGTTTAACGTTGAAGTTTTTGGAAGTTTCCAATTTTTCTTGAATATCTTACACTCCTTGCACTGGATAGCAAATGTGACACTAGCATCAGTTATTACTCTATTTTCTGAGCAACTTAGTCCATTTAACCGATTCTGTATATTTAATATTAAGAAAGTTACCCATATACGGAGATAGATAATGGGCAACCTGTATAGTTGAGTGATCAAAACAGGCATTGAAGAAGAAGAAAAACGTGTGAAAAAAATAACAATAATTTATGTGTGTTAAACAAAGGTGTAATATATGTATTTACCTTCATAAAGGCAGTGACTAGTTGTTCTTTACGTCTCCTCGCTTCTTCTTCGTGATCAGCTTTCATTTGAAGGTAACGTGCTCTTTCCTCATCAGACATTTTTGCTAAACGGCTAGCTAAACTTTTCTTTTTGCCTGCCATGATATTGCAACAAATTACAACGTATTTAACGGTCTTGTCTGCGTTTTAGTTTAAAATGAAGCTACTACGAACCAGCTTTAAGCATTTACGAGCGCACATATATCGATTAAACAGGCGTCCATATCCATACATAAAGTTAATGTATCCGTATCTTGGATACTGAATAAATTCATTAGTAAAATCGATCAAGCTCGGTTTAGTGTGGAATTAAATGGAAGAGTAAAGTGAAATAAGTTTCCGAATCAGACAAAATGTCTAAGATAAATGCCTGCACGGATTCCATCGTGAAAAAACCGAGTTTGTCACGCAGGATTTCGCATAAAATCTCCACTTGCGGCAGTGTGCTGTCATTACAAAGTAGTGCGTTTCGCATCCAGCAGAAATCACACGAAGAATTGGACATTGAGATACAATCTGCTAGGATTTTGTACGTTCTAGATGAACTAATCACTAAATTGGATATCATTGTGAGTATTAAAAGGTTAAGTGGCAGTTTAATTGTCAGACGTCAATGTTTCATATTTTCCGCGGGAAAAGTCTATTATACCGGCTTTGGTCGAACGAGATGGGAAATTGTTGTTCAAGTACTTGGCGAAAAAGGACGCAGATTTTGTTTACGAAGCGTGTCAGCAATACACGCTGGTTCCCGAGGAAAATGACAGTGGTACGGCAACTGATAGTTACTCGATACATTCTGGTAGCGTTAGGATGAGTTATAAGACCATAGGTCAGGTCAGTATGACGAAATGGGATGTGAAATTATAGTTTTAATGAATAAACTTGCTTGAGGTATCGAAATTTTGCTTGAACCACCAATTCGAACCGATATCTTTGACTAATGCGCATTTACAAAGTTTTGTTGCTAGAATCCAACAATTCTAGAGCTTGTAATATACAATGTAAAATTCCCGGTTTGAGCTGTCAAAAATAAACAACTCAGAACGGTTCTAAAATTGGTTTTACGATCAAACTAATAATCTTTTTAAATTCCGTAATGATTAAAAGGTCATTTAACAACCCTGTACCCTTAGTCGGCCTTAGAACAATACGATCAACGATCAAAAATAGATCAGCACAAGGAAAAATCGGCTCCGTTGCGAGATAATCGTCCGGACTCGAATATCCAGCAGGCGATCGCGATCATCTGCGCCAACGAAAATCTCAAAAACACTGCGCGCGAACTCCGGGACCCGGAACGGGACGAACTCACGCTGGAGCTGATTGACGGAGTGAGGCGTCTGCGCGCGATAGCCGCCCAGAAATTGGAGGTAACAGCAAACGAAGAGCGTGAACGCGAACGGGAACTGAGAAAGGCGTGGAAAGAGAACGGAGAAGCGACGAATCTAATCCACAGTAAGTTCAATTAATCTAAATCGCTATAAAATCTGGATGATCGGTTTTAAAGATATCAGGGAGAAGCTCAACAAACAGAAGGAAGAATTAGACGTCCAATTGAACGCAAAAGAAGAACTGATCAACGCGTACAATGAGAAGATCGAAGCGTTGAAGACGAAATTTAAAGAGGACATAAAAAAGAGGGTGTAAGTATAATTTCGATCGGGAAATTTTGAAAAGGACTACTTAGGAATTCCCAGGAACGACTCGGAGAAGTCGATGATCCAGAAGACGCAAAAAAGCGAAGAAATACAAGCCCAACTACAACAGGAGTCAAAGGAGATCGTTCACAACTACTGGCTACTACTAGATCAGCATATAGCCGCGGAAAAATTGCTACGGACGAAAAAGATGAAAATCGAAGCGCAACTATCGAACTGGCTGGCGAAATACGATCAAGACATCGGCGATCGGCAAGCAGAATTGGAGGAACTACAAAGATTGTATTGTATTCTGACACCTTTTGCCGATCATCTTACTTTTTGCTTTTCGTTTTTCTTCGTTTATAATAGGTATCAAGAAGAAACCGAGGAGTTGAACGTACTGCAGAGGAAATTCGACGAACAGGAGGAAGAATACACAGAATTGATGACAGAAAAGGAAGAGTACGAGAAGCACATTTACGAAGAAAAGGCGTATATCTTCTTGATCAATAAGTCGGCGCGCAGGATTCAAAAATGCTGGCGCGAATATCGGGAGAGGAAACGACTCAGAAAGAAGGCCAGAAAAGGTAAATTAAATACGAACTCAGAATTATTTTAAAAAAAGTTATTTTCTGAAAGCTAATATATTTTACGTTGGTAGTACAAATGTCAAATTTTAACATCTCCACTTAACAAGTAAATAAATTCTTAGTAAGGGTACCACCTCTAATCAATACTTTTATTTCCTATTTATTAGCTGGGGAGATATACCATAAAAGAAAAAATAAAATTATTTGATACCATTTGATTAATGAAATACTCATACAAAATTATTTAGGAAAAGTTGTTGAGTTGTAAATAAAAGAGAAAAGGTCATTTTGTGAAAGTTGCGTCTCTAATAATAACTTGGTAAAAAACGATTAAAGTTTCCCGCGTTTCGTTTCACATTTCAAACGACATCTAAACCGCACCAAGCAGGGTGACGTCATAGAGTATAATAATAACTTGGTAAAAAACGATTAAAGTTTCCCGCGTTTCGTTTCACATTTCAAACGACATCTAAACCGCACCAAGCAGGGTGACGCCATAGAGTATAACTGTCATGTCATGAAAAACTGCTGGAAGAAACAAATTAAGACTTTAAAAGCTTGTCATTGAAGTGTAGTATCATGAAAATTGACAAAAAAAGACCTAGGATTTACATGGGTTTACCTGATTATACATTTTATACTTTAGTTACTTCAAAAGTACTGTACATTATCAAATGTTAACTATAAAAATGATAAGAATAAGACAATCATTTATTTTATTTAGTGACGATTTTGGCATAAGTGAGAGTTACTCTTCAAAACTATTTATAAAATCAGTACCACTTGTTAGTAAATATTTAAGAAAATGTATATTTTCACCTAGTACTGATACAATAAAGTTAAATTTACCACTAGCATTTCGAGCTCGATACAGAAATATTTTATGCATTATAGATTGTTTACAAAGCCTTCAGATGATGTTAAACAATCTTTGACATAGTCAGAGTATAAGAAATGTAATACTGTAAAATATTTGATGTCTTGTACTCCTGATGGCATCCTAAATTTCATTTCTACCGCTTTTGGTGGACATACATCTGATGCTACAATTGTAGATCATGATTTGATTTGATTTCGACCCCATGCAGAGAAAGGTCTTTCACATCCCTTAACACTGCGGCCTATTGTATTACTGTGCATTCGGTTATTTCCTGATTATCCGAACAGATCTACCTCCCTGACAAGTTTAGTTGTGCGCGTCATACTCTTTGACGTCACGTCCAATAGCAACGCGTTTATGACCGCTAGATATAATTTGAATTTTTTTGCATTTTCCATTCTTTATTGTTTGGGTTGATATATGTTTTATTACACTATGTACTTATGATTTGTAGTAACTTTTTCGCATTTAAAATATTTGTCATATTATGTTGGTACTGCGAAATGTCAATGTCAAATTTTCGTACCCCTTCTTGATAATCACAAACTAGCAAATTTTTATTTAGTGTAATTATTACTTTTATTTATTATTTATTAGCTAAGAAGAAGGAAAAGGGATCAGCTAGCGAATCAGGCGGTGACAGCGCTAAAAAGCCGGCTAAAGCTGCCGCTGGCAAAGGTAAAGGTAAAAAAGGCAAAAAGGGCAAGAAAGGTAATTGTTTTTTATGTTTATTTTGTTTTTTTTTTTTCGTACATGTAAGACGGTTTGATTAATACGTACATACAACTAATTTTATTCGCATTAACAAGGGGAAAAAACGGTGTTGTGCCATGGTTGGTCATACTGTAAATTTTAATTGACTAATTTCTTGATAGTACCACACACATAACTAAAGATTATTAAAGGTTATTGATTAATTTATGAAATGTGTACTTTAGGTTGCCTAACTTACAGCCTTTTCCGCAGTCTTAGGTCAATTTTATTAGTTTTGGTTTTGTATTCCTATTTTTTATAATTTCCACGGGTAATATTGGTTGGTATTAGTCAATGAAACTTGATATATTTCGAATGGTAATTTTGATAAAACTAAATATATTTTTCTTTTATGTATTTAAATAAAAGAAAAATACAACTAAATAATAATCAAACCGTCTTGTATTCAATTTTACATTTGTTTCTTTGTAGACAGCCTTAATACAACGCCTATGAGCCTACATATGTACTTACGTGAATGTACCTATAAAACCCTAAATTCATACATAGATACAAGTTACACTAACACATTAACCATATTGCAGATTAATGGCATCACTTAAATTTCTCAACACAAAAGAAATTTGTTGAATCACGGAGGGTTCGACAAATCATCAAACAGGTAATAACGCGTCAAAAATTTCTTTCATTTTTTGAGCAGAACTTCTTGATATGGAAGACGATCCAATGGCTAAACTCGAGTCCAAGTTTAAAGGCGACATTTTGGAAGACATTAACACAGATCAGCAAATACCTGCCCGGGTCTCTGTGGATCTATAGAAGACTGTAGTTTGTGTATTTTTAAAATGTCTTTTGTATATATAAATAAATAAAACTGCAGGATTATTATCTTGAATTTGTATATTAAATTATTATTTAAGATAAAATTTACAAAAGAATAATTATAAACATAATTAAATGGCAACGTCATTAGTATAATGTTACAATTTTTATCAAATATTTTAAATTATATTTTTTTTTATTGAGCAATTTTTGAAATACCAAAGTATTTTTTTATTCTTTACCGGGTCTCTTCAATGTTGCCGATCGCACCTCCAATACTATGGGCCTCTCTTTTGTACTGGGCATGAAAGAATATGCCCTTCTCACTCTATCACCTTCTCTTAGAGGTACGCCTTGAATTAACTTTACTTCCAAAGCATCTTTTTCGCTTTCCGAGATTTTCATTTTATTTTGGGCAGTTTTGAGTTTGTCGTCCAGCATTTTCCTTTCGTTCTCCAATTGTAACAATCTTTCTTCAGCAGCTATACAATAAAATATCGATATCATATATTAAATGAGGTGTAAGCAATTAACTGAAACGTCAAATTAAATAGGGCATTCATTACCTTTCAATTGTAATTCCTTT
Source organism: Osmoderma eremita (assembly GCA_031763485.1). NCBI lineage: Eukaryota > Metazoa > Arthropoda > Insecta > Coleoptera > Scarabaeidae > Osmoderma > Osmoderma eremita. Next base: position 3,344 of record JARFOC010012064.1, on the reverse strand, counting down.
TCTTTCTGCTTCTCTTCGAATTCCATCCTTTTTTTCCTTTCCTCTTCCAACAACATCCTTTGTTCCTCTTGGAGTCGCTCCAATTCGGCTCTTTTCTCCCATTCCTCCGTCAGTATCCTGGCCTGCAAACCTCTGACAATCTCCTCGTCTCGTTTCGCTTGAGTCTCTTCCTCTAGCAACACTTCCAGCTCCTCCCTTATCTTCTCCAGCTCGTTCAATTTCTTCGACTCTTCCTTGACGGTGGCTTCCAGTTCCTTCGCTTGATCCTCTGCCACTTGCCTAGCGTTTCTTTCCATTTGTAATTGTGCTTTTGCTCGAAGCATTTCTTGTAATCTTCCTTGCCGGTGTTGGCGACGTTTCGCCGCTTGCAATCGCTGGTAGCTCTGCACGTTTCCGGAATGTTCGATGGCTATTTGTAAAGCCGAGATCCATTGCAATTTCGTCATGTGATTACTGGTTTCTACTTCTAATGTTCTGTCCGAGTTGTGTAATATTATTTTGAATGCTGCAACTAAAGTATGAAATAATAATCAGTTAATAATACTTTTAATAAAATTTAGTACAAAATTTTGTAGCTTACCTTCCTTAGTCTCGACTTTACAGCTCGGTTCTAATAAAAGAGATCCACATTTCTCCTTCTCCTGACGGGTCTTATAGTAGGCCAATTCGGACGGTCTCAATACAAACCAATACTCATTCATGGTAGGTAATATATAACCCTTCTTCGCTAAGAAACCCTTCTTAATCACATCTTCCACGAAAATATGATAAATATCGGTTACAGCTTCGGCAATAGCGTCTTGATCCTTGACGTCATTCACGCACCTAGATTCTAACACAGCGACGAAAGGCGCCAGACGAAAATGTCCCATCGACATACTCAGGTTCATGAAGTCCTCCTCGTCCCACTGGCATCCCAAAGAATTGACGAGCTTCTGAGCTACGTATGACGCTTCAGTGGGATGCAACAGAACTTGGTAGGTGCAAGAATCGTTTGAATCCGGTGTTAATTCGCCTAGTAGGCAGAATATCCGGAATAATTGACACATGGATTCTTCTCTGAATATATTCCACGTTTCCGAGACCTTTTTCCTGCATATCAACCAGCAGATCTCGGCGATTTTCGATTCGTACAGTCTGGATTCGGCTGGTGGGATTTTATTTGGGAGCGAGGCGAAGACTTCGCGTTGCAAATAGTATTTCAGTTGGTCGAAATTGAGGGCGTTCGTACTTTTGAAGTGTTCCAAACCCTTTTCTACTCCGCGCAAGTCTAACAGGGTACCGATATTAGCAGTGAGTACCTGCAAATTTGAAAGATTGAGTTTAGAACCAGACGACTGTTTTTTTTTAAAGATAATCTAAATATATATATTATAGTTGTAATCAAGATAGTACTACGCTCTAAACAAAACAAAGAATTTGGAGACTAGCTAGAGAAAGATAGTAAAAGTAATCAAAAACCAAAATAATCAACTCTCAAAAAAATTTGAGGAGTAATAAAAAAGTTGAAGATCTGATAATTAAAAACGAACGAGATGTGCTTACAAGCGAAAGAGAGATTATGAAAAGGTGGAAGGAACATTTCCAAAGACTATATAGTGCAAGTTATGATATAGATCAGGAAGAGGAGAATTCAGAGACGCGTAAGGAGGTAAATGAATTCACGAATGAGGATAATAGTATAAGGTTTGAAGAATTAACAAATGCAATAAAAATGGTCTCAAAAATGGCAAGGCACCGAGGAATGATAAAATCCTAGCGGAAATGATGAAAACATGGGCGAAACAGATACAAGATTTTTATTAAGAATCTTTAATGAAGTTTGGAAAAAGCAAGAAGTGCCGCACAAGTGGGAAATTGGATTAAGCGTACCACTGTTCAAGAAAGGCGACAAACAAACCTGTGAAAACTACAGAGGCATAACGCTAATTAGCACAAGAATGAAAATATTTGAAAAGATTCCAGAAATACGATTAAAAAAAGAAATTGTACCAATGTCAGACGACGAACAGAGGGGGTTCCGCGAAAATAGAAATACCCAAGACCATGTATTTACCATACAAGAAATGATAAACAAGAGAACAGAGAGAATCCAACCAGTCTTTTTGGGATTTATTGATATAGAGAAAGCCTTTCATCAAGTTCCCAGAAATAAAATATGGCAAAGTCTAAGAAATAGAAACGTAAACTGTAAATTGTTTAGAGTTACTAACTGTTCACATAAGAAAACCAGAAGCAGTGATATAAGTAAAAACATGAAATCGGAAACGTTCAACATAAAGCACGGAGTACGGCAGGAAGGAAGTCTAAGTCCACTACTTTTCATCGCTTTTATGGGTGATTTAATAAAAAAAACTAAGCTGTTAACAAAACCACTAAATGTATGCTATAGGAATCTTGAAAGAGTAGATAGAGTGCATTTTTGCAGACGATATAGCAATTATTCCAGGGAAGGAAAAGGGCTTGGAGCTAAATTTAAATGTTTGGTACGAAGTATTAATAAGAAATGGGATGAAAATAAATAAAAGAAGTCATGGCCATAGGGATGCAAACAGAAATTCAAATTAATAAAACAAGTCAAAAGTTTTGAATATTTGGGAACAACTATAGAGATCGGAAGACAGGAAATCGAAATAACTAAGAGCATAGAGAAGGCCGATAAAGTGCACCAAGCAATAAGAACACGCCTTATAAATAAAAAAGAAGTAAGCAAAGAAATAAAAATGAAAGTGTACAAAGTCATTTACAGACCCACCCTTTCTTTCGGAAGAAGAATATGCGCAGTGGATAGAAAGAATTGGATCAATTTTATCCAAAGTTGAAACAAAGCTGACCTTACACCCGTCAGGGTAATTTAGATTTTTTTCTTTTTTGATTATATATATAGTTGTAATCACTTTTCTTTTATGCTATTTAAACTTCCGTTCGTGTGGTTATTATAAGTGGCGAATGAGTTTAATGTTGATTCATACAAATGTTTATGATACTTTTGTGTTGAGTAAACATTATCTTTGACATTATTAAAGATATGCCATCACCGTTTCTGTTGATAAACACCTGCAGTTCGCATATTTGTAAATCTATTTGAAATATTCCATACGGATGTGGTAACATTTTTAAGCAACCGAAGTAGTATCAAAGAGAATATAAATATTTGTGTTACAGCAGTGATATTTTACCACTTGTTAATTCAGGCAAATGAACAATATTTCAAACAATATGTTTTTGTTACAGAAATATTTATAAAAGAATATTTGAAGTATTATATATGTACGAGGTAGGCGCCATAAATTCTCGGCCTGATAGGCTTATACAGGTTCAAGCGTGTTCAAACTCCGTCACGG
>JARFOC010012053.1:0-10708 GCA_031763485.1 Osmoderma eremita | reverse complement strand
TGAAATGCTTAGCTTAAGCTCGGACAAAACTAAAAACCCAAAAATTTCAACTCATACGCTAAAAATAATGTATACTGCTGAAAAAAAGAAAATAAGAAGAATGTGCACTGGATGTTACGCTCAAATAAAAGAAGCAGAAGGTCGAGATGCAGCAAGAAAAAAAGTTTCAACGTACTGCTCAGACTGCGAACAACAGCCCTTTTTTTGCATAGAATGTTTTGGACAGCATAATAAATGAATATAATTAATTATATCAAAATAAAAATTATTAAAATGTATTTTTTCAACTGAAACAATATACCATTATATAACTATGTTTATTTCATTTTATTGTTTGTAGTAAGCCAAGAAATTTTCAGGTTTTGTTCCTGATAGGCCAAGCTTTCGAAACATAATGCAAATGTATCGTTTGCGTCGGACATCTGTCATTGACGTGGCCTTCTACCAAATCGCGTACGTCAGACATATATGTCTGACATGGCTCATGTAGAACTTCTTAGCGTCAGACACATATGACTGACATGGCGATTAACGTGTTAAAGTCTCCTCTATAATAAGTAAAATTAATGAAGGAAATCTAGAACGCCCAATCTAACTAATTATATACGTACAGGTAGTGCAAGGAGTGTTGCTCAATGCAATAACCTCCAAGCCACAATAGGAGAATTACAGAAAAAAGTTGATTTGTTAATGAAAACAAGCGAACAACAAAAACCAGTGGAACAAGTTAATTATCGTACTGATGAAGAAGATCTGTCGACAGAAACGGAGTGGATAGTACGAAGAAAGAGAGGTAACAAAAAACGTAAAGCGGCGTCTTCACCTGAAGTCTCTCCACAACAAATAGCTCCAAAACAAAGCACGTTAAAAATTCTGGAGCCGCCGCCTATAAACATAGTAGGCATCGATAAATATGAGACCCTCATAAGAATAATGCATAATGCCTTGGCTGGTTAAACTATTGAACGGAGTGCACAAGGGAAACGTGTCTTCCGGAGAATAGTACCGCAGACTGCAAAATCAGCTGCAGGAATCGGGCATAGAACACTACACATATGAGGACAAAGATTACATACCCATTAAAGTAATGGCTATAGGAATGAACCCCACATGTACGGAAACAATGATCTGTGACTATCTTAAAAATAAGAATTTCGCAATCAAAGAAGTGGTTAATATCCAAAAGAGAGAGAGGAAGGACAACATAGTCACCAAGATACGCCTCCCCCTATACATGCTAGTCTTCGATAAAGAACAAGAAGACATACATAGAATATACGACATTGAACCTTTACGAAAACGATCTGGTTTGATCCCGCAATGTAAGAGATGCCAAAGGTACGGACACGCTCAAATCAGCTGCTTTAAAGTGCCAAGATGTGTCAAATGCGCTGGTAAACATTTGACAAGCGAATGTGATAAACCAAAACACCACAAAGTCAAATGCGTCAACTGTAATGAAGCTCATCCGACCAACTATCGAGGATGTATGGTTGCCAAAGAACTTCAAAAGATTAGGAATTCTGCCTTGAGCAAGCAGAAAACAAACAAGAAAAGTCCTAACGTGCCAAAACCAAAAATACAGGATGAAAGTCTCACTCAGAAATCAATCAAAAGCCGTTACAAGTGGCAAGACAAACAAGAACGGAAGAAACATACGCCCAAGGTGGCGAAGGGCAAAAAAGCGAAAACTGAGAAAGCAGATCAGGAGGAGCCCGACGAAGTCGTTTTGTATCAAAACTAAGTTGTAATACAATTGTTTTGAGATGGATAACAAAAGAATAAAAATGAGGATTTGGTTTGAATCGAAATAAACGCCGCACACTAATAAATGGCGCACTTCTTTTAGACGCCACAAAGATGGCATCTATCTTTGATGATTAACCCCCGGGGCGCTTATTAGAATAAATACGGTAATTAATAACAGTGGTGTAATTGCATTGGCCGTAGATCTACACTGACGACACGTTAACGTATAACTGGTTGCGTACTATGCCGGTTAACGTTGCCTGTAGGAAATACCTGTGTGTAACGTTACAAAAAAGCACGATATATGAATATGAAGAATAAATATTTTATAGGGATACCCCGTTGCAGAACATTTCTGGCAAAATTTGGTATAGAATAATGTCGAATATGTTATAAATATTTCTTCTGGACAACAAACACAGCAGATTTTAACTTACGAAATCATTAGTAAGGATAGCAAGGACTGTGGGGCAGCACAACTCGGTGCATGTTTCTAGTTTAAGCATTTTCGCGGTCATTCGGTTATTCGACTTGATAATGGGAATCCACGTATTCCCGAAACACGTGTCGTACCGAATTAATTAATACTTTGTGCGGGAGGAGTAATCCGAACAGTGTGTTTATTCGAAATTATTAACTCACCTTTTCAATCTTATCTTTGTTAGGTTTTCGAAAAAAATCTGAAAACCAATGTAATAAACCGCTTCTCTTTGAAATATAAACAAACTCTTGCATTTTTCTAGTCATTTTCTATCAGAAGTTATAGACTGATAGAAAAGGATTACATAATATAAATTTAATACATTTTAGTGTATTTTTTATTTCCATATGTACTGTTTTACGTAGATAAATGTATGTAAAGTCCTGTTTCTCTTTTCGTTCCAGTCATCCAGCTCACCCAGAAGAGTAGCGGTTCCAGTTTTAGTAAAAGACGGTAAACCCTGTTCCGGTGGTTCCGGAAATCAAACTTCAACTACAGTTACATCGTCAGAAGCCTCCAGAACCCAACAGTCCCCCGTATGTCCACCGCAGCAACAAACCCAATGCATGGCGAACGGAGGATTAGCAATGGCTTATAGACAACAAGGTAACTACCAGCAACAATGCGGTGCTTATCTACCGTTGCAAGCCAGAGCTTGGTAGTACAATTAGGAACGGAAATGAAACAGTGTAGAAATGTACTATATTTTTGCGTGTAAGATATTACAAATTTTGGATACGAATTATATCTTTTATAGTTTCTTAATACCGAGTATTTCTGGAATGTACTACGTGCATATAATTTTTGTGATATTTGCAATTAGAAATAAAATTTTAAGATTTTATTCTTAATATAGAAACTAAATTCACATTTTTGACTTAGTAAATAAGTGTTAGTCAACTACTATTCGATTTCTTTGCTATTTTCAAGACCAACTAATACTCACCCAGCAAGGATCTTACTCAAAGATACCCAACATATGCGGATGATCCCATTTTAACATAAAAAATCTGGGCAATTTCTGTCTAAACCGAAGACTATTAAAAATTGCTATATAAAAAAAATGCGATTACTTCTCATATGCCATTTCAAAATTTCATTTCTCAACTGCAAATACTTCATCAGAGATTATAGGGGCGACCTATCCTCCGGAGACATCCCGTGTATCATTAATTTATTATGTTTTCTTGGGGACCTGCTCATTTGTAAACTGCACAAATTGGAATGCATGTATGTATGTATGTAAATATATTCGTTTACTTTTCCCCTTTATTTGTAAGTAGTTGGAAATAACTATTTAGATCTGTAATCACTTTCGAACATTACACAGGCTGTCTTAGGGAAAAAAAGACGAATCCATAGCGGCTTTATTTATAGGCCGATTTTAATAATTGAAACGGAAAATTAAATGGCTCGATGTAGGCTATAAAATGAACTGATAAAATTATTTATGGCCCTTAAGCGTTTTAAGGTTTTAGGGTCATTTTTTTAAATTAACTATACCTTTTTTATGATTCTTACAGAGAATGTTTTTCACTTAAGGGCTATAAATAATTTTATCAACTCATTTTATAGCCTACATCTAGCCATTTAATTTTCCATTTCAATTATCAAAATCGGCCTATAAATAAAGGCGGCCTGTTTTTTATAAGACAGCCTGTATAAATCGACGTTTTTTTCTTAAAGAATATGCAGCTTTGTATAATAAATATTACCAGAAAATTGGTTGAAAAATAATACGAACAATTCCATATTCTCATTGTGATCTCTTCTTTTGTATAAGAAAATTAAATCATAAGTACCAAGGTAGTACCTATTACATGTATGTGTGTTAAGATGAAGGAATACTTCCTTACGCAATTTTTTAATCGATAAATACAGAAGGTTCTTTTCATAAATACTTGTCACCCTTCTGAAGGCAGATTAAATCAAATAATAGGACAAAGGAAACGTAAATAGGTAGCTGTTATTGTGTAAAATTTTGTAAATATTAGAGGATAATTACTGTATATGGATATTAATGTATTAACGAAGTATATATAACATTTTCACAGTTATATTGTACAGTAGGACTAATGTAAAATACTTGTAACGGTTCTAGAAGAGCACTGTATTATGCGTAATTGTGTTTTTAAATATCTATAATAAAAGATATAAATACGAATTAAAAATCTGTCTTAATTTAACACCATATTTCGATCTGTTACCCTTATTGCATGTCTATTTCACTGACAACCTTTCCCTTTCAAAACGTGCAGTCCCAAGCATCTAAAATAATTTATAATGAAGTTAAGAAAGTTACACTCGTCAAATAAGATCACTGCTTTATGTTTATAACCTAAAATAAATTTCCATTATTTATATGAAAATAACTGACATTCACATGAACATAATAATTACCTTTTTAGTCAGTAGACGTTTTGTAAACAAACTGCTATTGCTCCGTCCCTGTCCTTCAAATTATTGATACCTCTGGCGTATGAATTTTTTGTTTTGCTATAATCCAATTCACCTTTTAAAGGAAGCATTGCTCTCATGGAAACCTTGCCAACGTTGGATGGTTGGCAAATCTATTCATAATAAAACCAAGAGTCACTTGATAATAAATGGCAACAATCCTCGTTATACAAAAATATAGACATGTACAAATACATATAAAATAAAAAAGGATGGATGTAGTCCATACGAGCAGTACTTCCTTTAAAAGGTGAACTGTACTATAGCTATGTAACTATCCAAAAGCAAGGATCCCGTCACAAAAACTGCATACAAAAAGGTATATTCAGATAGCGGAAGTTTTGAGTAAGAGAGTACCGCAGAGTGGCATACTTGACCCTTTCCTATTTTTAATATACATATTAATGACATTTACTAGGTTCAAAGACAAACAAGTCTGTTAGCTGGGCACAAGCGACATGACAGCTTAAGTGTTATGCAATTGGAGACATCGACAACACAGGAAGCACTTACATCGGCGAAATTAAAAAGTGGTGAAAAAGCAACAATCTTAAAATTAGCCATGATAGATTAAATGTTTTGGGTTTTTCAATCAGTAAATGTAAACAATTTAACAATTTAGCAATCACACTGTAACTATATATTGCCAGTATTTTTGACGGAATAGGGAAAAAAATTTATGAATAACATCATTTTGTTCTGTCTAAAAAGAGTGTTGCCCAAGTATTATTCCTTAAGAACCAATAATAACTTGGTAAAAAATGATTGACGTTTCCCGCCTTACGAAAGCATTTCAAACGACCTCTAAAGCGCGCCAAACCGGCTGACGTCATAGAGTATGACTTTGTCATACTCTCTGTCATGAAATCCTGCAGGAAGAAACAAACAGGGCTTTAAAAACTTGACATTGATGTGTAGTATCATGAAAATTGGAAAAAAGACTTAGGATTTACTGGGGTTTACTTGATTATGCATTTTATATTTTACAGTTACTTCAAAAGTACTATAAGTTACCCAATATGCATATATTTTTAACTTTAAAAAAGATAAGAACAGGACAACCGTTTATTTTGCTTGGGAATAATTTTGGCAAAAGTGAGAGTTACTCTTCAAAAATATTTAGAAAACCATTGCCATTTTTTTTGTAAATATGTAAGAAAATGTATATCTTCACCTAGTACTGATACAATTAAGTTAAATTTACCACTAGCATTTCGAGCCCAATACAGAAATGTTTTATGCATTATAGATTGTTTATAAATTGAAATTGAAGAGCCTTCAGGTGCTGTTAAGCAATCTTTGACATGTCAGAGTATGAGAAATGTATATATAGCTTTACATTCCTTACGGAATTCGAGCCACTCCTAAAGAGCTCTTCAGACGAGGTTTTCATAAATGGTAGTGGTTCGTCACTCCGCTACCCACCCCCTTGCAGACTTCATGTGTTCCTTCTTGCTTCCTCGCAGATTTGCCCCCACTGTCTCCTATCCTTCATCCTTGTTTCCCATGCCGTGATTCCCATTCTTCTGATGTCTTGTATAACTTGATCCTCCCATCTTGCTTTTGGCCTTCCCCTAGGTCTGTTGGCGTGTGGCTTCCAGTTTATAATTTTCCATAATATTAAATCTTCTTGCTCTCTATTTACATGCCCATATCATCTCATTCTTTGTGACTTTATTGCTCTCACCACATCTTCTCCTTCTCGAATATCATTTATTTCGAAGTTCATTAGCTGTCCTTTCCTCTTTTTGCAGTCCCAATATTTTTCTTATTACTTTCCTTTCAAAAATTCCTAATTGTTGTTCGTCCTTATTTGTCAGGCACATTGTTTCTGCCGCGTACACAACCATCGGTTTTATGTCACTTTTGTATGTTCTTAATTTGGTTTTCCTACTTATTCTTTTGCTTAACATTAGTTGTTTGTATTTGTAGTACGCTTGATGCCCTAACTGGATTCTATGCGCAATCTCCCGGTTCCTCTCGTTTTTTGCTGCTTATCATAGTTCCAAGGTATTTAAATATGTTGACCTTCCCAAATTTATATTGTCCCACCTGTAGTTCTGTGCCATCATTAAGTCTTTCCTCCCTTGTTACCTCCAGGTATTTTGTTTTACTTTGGTTGATTTCCAAACCTCTTTCCTTTGCCTCTTTACTTATATTTATTACTATTGCTTCTAATACTGTTCTGTTTCTTGCAATTATCGCCAGATCATCCGCAAAGGATAAGAGAAATGTAATACTGTAAAATATTTAATTTCTGGGATCATAAATTCTATTTCTGCAGGTTTTGGTGGACGTATGTATGTACATCTGATGCTACAATCTGATCAACTGTCTCTTCTAATTCAATATCTACCAAAGCTGCAATGTTAGAAACCAAAAGAGTTGCTAACGCAAGTTAATCATTCAGAATTGTCACAAGGACGTCGTACATGGATCATACTCTTTGACGTCACGACCAATAGCAACGCGTTTATTACCGCTTGGTATAATTTGAATTTTCTCGCATTTTCAATTGTTTATTGTGGCTGCTTGGGATGAAAAAAAGGAGTTTTCTTGCTGATACATGTTTTATTGCAGCATATACTTATGATTTGTAGTAACGTTTCCCCATTTAAAATGTTTGTCAAGTTCCCTATTAGAAATTATAATATTAAACGAAAATAGCACTGAAACCCGTGAGCGTTTTAAATAGACCACGTTTTGCCATGTAGCAGCTCAGAGGTTTAGTCATTGTGAATGTTTTGTGCACTATCTAGCCTAACTGTTGCAATTGGAGAATAAAATTGGTATCCTTGTAACGGCTTGGGTCGAGTAACTTCCTGCCACAAATTATTACGAATAAAAAATGCCGTCTTTCTTTTAAAATAAATAATTACTGAAGAATACCAAATGGTCCACTTACGCAGTATTACGGCTTCACGATAAGCTTCATAATTATATTAAGAAAATAAACAATAACTTTTAAAAGGGTGATAGCTAGTTACTTTAGTGTATACCCCCAGGGTATACGACATCGTTAGCCTCTGAGACCGGCTGCAAACATACTTAGTTCCCTCGAAATGAGCAGATCCATCGTGAGTTGCAAATTCCAATATTCACCGAGTTTGCCCCACGAAACCATAAGATTCACTTGCACGCGGACCTAGAACAGCGAAAATCCCTGAGTACATACCCCCGTTGTTGTAACTAATGTATGTGTGTAACCTATGTAAAACAGACATAAATACCTACGCGCTTTCCCGGCATGACAAATTATGTAAGGGACAATGTATTTAAGAAAAATATGTTTCTAAAACTTATACTCACAAATTATTCTTTCAAGTGGTGAGAGAGTTATAATAATAAGTGATTAATACGTTTAAATATCTAGAGAATATCCCTAATAAGCCGAACACAAATGAGAATTACAACAATTTGACGTAATGATTAGACGGGATGTCATACAAAAGTCAATGTCAATATCCTTTTTTAATCTTTTCCGGTAGTAAGAGCATGAAAGAAAACGTATACGAGAGGCCATACTTCAGTATTGTGTATGTGCCAATTTTAAACGTATTGCGTAACTATGTAAGACATACGATACTCTTCTAGATATATGTCTATCTTTTTTTGCACATTTACACCACACGCCTATGTTGTCTTTACTTGAACGGAGTATTTATGACGCATCGGAAAACATTAAAGAATTCTACTGTACATTATTTCTAGCTTCCAAATTGTTGTGTTGCAGTAAGGTGAAATAACAGACACATGAGTGGTTTTGTGACGACTGTACTTGACGTTCTCTGTGCGAGGGAATTGGTTTTATTTCAATTGCACGTGCGCGAGCGCGCCAAATTCAAATTAGAAACCGTACAGGCTGTCGAGTACTTCTATTTAAAAAAATATTTCTTGAGTCATTTCGACAGCGATACCGACAACGATAATATCGGTGTGCGTGTGAAGGTCCTTAATTTGCAACGTAACACCTTGCTAGCTCTAAAACAGGGCATGCATGTAGCACACAAACTTCCCTTTTTGATAATGGAAAAGAACTATAATCCTTGACATTTAATCAAATCGAAAGTAACTGATCATCAACTGATCTATTCATAAAACGATATGAAACAAAACAATCATTCAAAAGATGAAGATTCCATTGTCATTTTAATTACATTTACTCAACGGGACAGACTTGCAGACGTGTGGGAACATCGACAATACCGATTACAGTATAGTTAGTGAATCTTCCCGATGTCTGTCCCGTGTTGGAATTCTTTTCGTAATAACGATGACGACTAATATAAGCGCCACTACGACTAACTCTCATTCACTCCGAAGTTTCGTATCATGCCACCCAACGTCACTATTTACAGTAACCACCCACATAGTCGGAATGACTTGTAAAACGAGCTCCTTAGGACGAAACAAGCTCCTCTTTTCACACCGTTGCAGCCAGATAACGCCACCACCAACTAGCTGGACGACTATTTCACGAGAAATTTGTTTGACTGCCGTTGACAATAGATGTCATCGCTGATGACAGGTTTTAAGGGTGTGTTTACACGACTCGGGGCTATTGGATTGAGCATTAAACGGTCCTATTGTTAGAGGCGACGGTCCGTATTATGGAATTAAAACGTTTCGCAGCCACACATCTATCTACATCTCCATTAGTAATGTAGAATAGAATTTGTGATGACGGCAATACCTAAATATAGACCGAATTATTCCAGAAACGTAATTATCTAGTATCGGTATACGAGAAAAGTAGACGGATAATTGCCCGAAAGCTGTTCTTAAGAATATCAATATTTGCCCCAATTTAATGATTATTGATTGGTTATTGCAGTAAAAGTTTAATTACGGAAACGCAGTAGTACAATACTTATTTTTTTATTTAAACTTTGGAAACATAGTGTAAACCTGCATTTTCTTGTATAAAGTAAAAAGTGAACATGTGATTCCTGATTGCAAAGTAGTTTTATATTAATATTTTCTGTGATTCCTTCTATTTCCGTCATCCAAAGCGACTTCCTTTATTCTTCCCTTAATTTTCTAATGATCTTGAATTTTTAATTTCTCCGGGAATTTTACTCCTTTCAGAAAAATATCAACGAACACTGACTGCTCTTCTCAAACACAAAACTACAAATTTTCATTTCGACGAGCCTTTCTTGTACCTCTGGTTACCGAAGACACAGCATTTTAAAGCAATCATTATCTGTTAGTATGTAATAAACAATACTAACAGTGACATTACCTATTAAGTAATGTCAAACTTTGTAACAAAGCCTACCCCAATTATGAATTCAATTGATCTCAGGGTATTAAAAAAAAGAAACTTACAAACATGTTTTAATGAATTACTCCATACCATCAGAGCTGGGCATTTTTTATTATAGATCGCGGCAACCTCCGTATGCAGTATGGGATATAATAGCAACTTTTATCTCTTACTATCCTTAGTTGCTGTCATTAGCGCTATTTTCACTTCCGATTGCTATGTTGCAACTTATTTACATATGTCGGCGTCGGCAAAGTACCTATCTATCTATCTATTAACGTCAACTGCTGTCAATCGTTAACGTCGTAGTTTTAAAATATTCTTAGTTAAATTCCAGGTTAATTTGTCTATATATGGTTGTACAAATCGTTCATTTCAGAACGCTTCCATATTGTTCGAGCGTGCACAGGGTAATATGTATATTCTTCTTGATTTTTTGAAACTTTATAACCTATACATTTAATTTAATTTTCACTGCATTAATGGAGCCTGTAGGGAGAGAACAGCGTAAGGATGAAAAATTTACCCTGAAGGGGAAGTGTATGATTGCAAATGTTTTAAATTATTTTAATATAACTGTGAATGTGACTGCTGCCGTTCAAGAAGCAAGTAAATTTTGGCTTGCTCAGAGCGTACAATATATAATATAATACAGGAGCAACAAACTGGTTCATTATCAAGTCCAAAAAACCCCAAGAAAAGGAAAGGCATACAACTAAATGACCAATTACAAACATATGATGAGAACACGC
>JARFOC010012042.1:0-10709 GCA_031763485.1 Osmoderma eremita | reverse complement strand
TAACTGTTTTCCCGATATCAAGTATCTGTTTACGAAAACAACTCCCCACCCCCTCATTTTTCTATACATTTCAGAATGACGTAGGCGGTGTGTTGCGCAAACGTACCTTAGTAACCGGACATCCCTCGTATTTTACATACTCAAATCCAATACAGTTGCTTATAATAATTCTCATCCTTAATAGCGGCATTATCCCACCTTGTGTATCTATAAAAGATTTAATAGTTGACCATTTAATTCAAAACTTACATTTAATGATCACATCATTGATATTCTGATATCTTCTCTTTAAAGACTGGTAGTTGTTATGATAAAATTAAATAATTCACTACTATTGAATCAAATATGCTTCTGTTATATGGACACCTTACAAAACATTGTTAGGCTTGAAAAAGTGCGGTGAAATTTTATGAGTCATCTATTATATAATGACACATATTGTATCATCCTCAGTGTTTCGACAGCACCTAATACTTTCTTAAATCTTAGATTATACCTGCTCTACAGAGAATATGTTCATATTACGTATAGCAACATTTCGGACAGTACAATGGATACAATTTTTTTCCGACTAGTCCTATCTGTTAGACAAGTGTGTCGAGTAGGCTATGTATATAATTTTTGATTAGATAGGTTTATATATCTATTTTTAGTTTACCTGAAGGTGTCCCTTTACTATTATTAGTAATAACCTGTAATTTTATGATAGATTCAATATATAGTATTGAGTAACTGACATGTAATTGTAATATGGTATCTCTCAGTTTATTGTCTTGTTATTGGATTTCGGTCTGTCCTATAAATATTAAATAATAAATATTAAATTATTTATTTACAAAACCCATATAAACAGTATCATTGACAGAATGTGAAAAGAAGCGTCGAATAAAATATCTAAAGCCGTATTTATATTGTCCTGGAACTACGATAGAAAGTTATTCGTCATAACTGGATGTGATGAAAAGTCATGGTTAATCTTGAAGGTGCCCTGGTTATACCGGGCTTCTTTAAGAGTTTTTCAACAACAGATTCACTGTTTGTTTTTGAACACGATTGTGATTACGGAGCGGTTATTGTTGAAAATAGGGGGTTTAGACTGTCAGAGAAGGAATTGGTCCGGTCATAATTGATTCCATATAAACATGGCTGGTCGTGGTACAATTGCAGCAACCACCACGATTATTTTCCGATGATTTCAAGGAAATACTCATTTTTATTCAGCATGCTGCCATGGAGCAGTTTTATGCCTGCACATTTATGACCAGCATGTTTACACTAGCCGTGATCACGTCCCTTTCATGCGTTAGCTTGTTTTCAGCAACCTAAAGCTTTAGCTAACACTAAAAACATGGTAGATCTTAGGAAATCTGTTCCAACTTTTTTTTGAAAATTTTTCCATTTTATTTTGTGGTTATATGGTGAAATTATAATTTGCAATCATTTTCTAAACCTTCTTGATGCGGACCTTTAACTTGGCATTATCGCGATTTGCACTTTCCATAGCTTTATATTGAATTATTTGAAATGTTATTATAACGAAATCACAAAAAAATCTGTTAACCGCAATTTTGAGGTGAATGGCGTTAGTATAAATGTTATGCATTTATACAACTTTAAGTCATGGTTTTCTTGAATGGAAGTAAATTTCTCGTAAGCAAATGTTAAAATCCTTATCAAAATTGTTTCAATACCTTACTTCCTTTTCTGTATAATATTTACTCCTTTCGAGTTGAATTCAAAATACATAAGCAAATAATCCTATTTATCTACATCCAGATATTCATGCTTTCCTTTGTTTGCCAGAAAGTATGTGGCGGTTCATACACATCTTTCTTCATGTTTACTATGTATTCAGTATCTCCTTGTATGTAATTAACAGCACACAACAAGACAAGAGAAAGTAATCCAAAATAAATTGCTTAAAGCTAAGTTAATTGCACATGGCACAAATAAAAAGCCGGAGTCAATATGTTCGCAGGGAAGATGAGAATTTAAACCCTCCTACCTATGTATATGCGTATACCCATTAATAAAATATGCGACTTGAGCGAGAGTCGAACCGACCAAGAAGACCACACCGTGCAGTATACTCAACCAATTTACCGGAATACGAAGTCGGAGAAAAAATCACACGTCTTTATTTGGGGCCGAGTCGTTTTATGAACAAATTGATGGCATGATTTTTTAATAACTGCACGTGATTCATTGCTAGGTGAACTAATAAAGCTGCCACGACGAGTGAATATGAATGTTTATCATAAACAAGTCACGGTCTGTAGGCGTGTTTTAGCAAATTGTTTCCTCGGTGTCCTCTGTTGCTTCTTTTATAAATGATCTTCGTGTCCGCAAGTAGGCGTACAATATTGCAAGCTCAGAATTTTCTTGGGTTAATGTTTGCCGATAATGTTCCTATGGGACGAAGAACGATCGGTGATGAATAGTAAATTAATGCAGGCAGAATGCATCAAATTGAAAAGTCTCATTTTCTTCTTTTCCTATTTCTCAAGAATATTTATAGACAAATAGTTTCTGGGATTAACATATTAATCATGTTTGGAATGATTGATTGGAAATGCCCATAAATTTTCTGATGCGCAATTTGTTATTACGAACCTTGTGTTAGTTAATATTCTTGATGGTTGATCATCAGTATCATGACAAACACTGTCTCTATACATACATACATACATACCATATATGGACAGACGTACCACTTATGTATCCGTAAATTGAACTGAACTGCCCATTTGTAACCATTACTGTTGTATGTGATCAAAAATGGTTCAAAAACGTACACATTTTTATATCGACGAAATCGCTGAATAAAGAACAGTTATTTTGTTAGTTGGATTAGAACCCTAACAAAGGTATTCATGCTATAGTTAAGTCTACTACCAGGTAGCAGTAATATTCAAATGCACAAACAGAATAAAAACCAGACTACCGAACTCGTCGATAAGCTAACGATTTTCATTCATGTCTAGAACAACTTATCACTGTTGACAGGTAAGACGTATTTCTTTAATTAATGGAAATAACGATCAGATCAATGATATCGAATGCACAACAATGGCTTTTGCAATCGAATGAAAGATGCTCTAGCTAAGAAAGTTGAACTCTTACACATATAGGTACAACACAGACACAAGGATAACTTGATGTTGCATGCGGTTTGATACATAGGAAAGTACGCATATTAGACACTGTTCATCATTAGGTTAGCAAATTAGCTCTTTGCAGACCGACAAAGCTTTGATAAAAACTACATGGTGCCCTTTGATTAATGATAAATCTAATTTTCCTTATTCATCGTCACAATACACACCAAGGTAATGAGATTATCCACAATGGGCGAAAGAAGTAGTCTATTTCAGTTTTTTCTTTTTAACTTTTTATGGGAATAGGTATTTATGCTTGCCTAGAAACCAAATTAGCACTTAACAAATGTACTATTCGAAGAAAACATCCCTTTATTTGTTCTTTTATTGATTCTTTTATTGTTAGGTTTGTTACATGCACATATCTGGCTCCCGGCAAAGAAGGATGGCTTTTGTTAATTACAAGGTGTCAATAATGTGACAATTGCACATGTGATTTAAATCTGTTTATTGATATCTGTAGGATTCGATATGTTACATGAGATTGATGTAACTAGATAACTTCAGAAAAATAATATGTATTTAATTTTTATTAAAATTTTCAATAAGTTACTATGTAAAAGAAATACAAGGAATTTCGGCAATATTTAAATTTGAATTAAAAATATCTTAACTACCCATGTAAGGTGTACATATAATGTATTCCACCCCCTTCCTGTACGGCCTTTCTCCACTTCACTCTTCTTTACTTCAAATAATCACTGTTCCTTCTCCTCCTTGAACAAGTTACCACTTTCTTTAAATAATAACTTTAGCTACCACAAATTGTGACTTAACATTTCTGATGCTTTACTTATTTATATTCATTAGTTAGTCCCATGGTCTGTCTCAGGCCAGACTTGGGGAATATTATTTAATTCCCAAAGGTTTAGAGTTCTTCTTTGCCGACTGAGAGCGAGATATGGGCATTTAGCAATTTGATATATAAAAATTAATACGCGATAAATCAAATCGAAAGTATACGCAAGTTCGCATGAATTATTCCCATCGTGCCATGTGTCAACTCGTCACGCCAACTTATATAGCGCCAACTAGAAATCCCAAAATATGTATGTTAAATGCTAATTTGGTAAGCACAGGTCATTCGCATGAATGGCTTTTTTAAAGCTAGAAATAAAATTATTTCTGGGATGTTTGTCGTGGACTCTATATATTATGCGTTTATTTACAAAACTGGAAGTTAAACCTATATTTTTTTACAAAAATGTGAAAAATGTTTCTAATGAAAGGGTTGACCTTTTGTTTTGGTATTTCCCCTTGCATGCAAAAATCTTTTATTCCAAATGGATGTATAATTGTTTCGTATTTAATATTTATGGAATTTGACAAAGAGAAATGGAAGCAGACTTTTGACGACCGAAATTGATTACTTTAGACAGAGTTGCAGAAAATCGAAGCTGGAAAGAATAAGAATGAAAGATATCAGAGATATCTACAACAATAGTTAGGGAAACAGAAAAGAAACAATGAAGGTTGAGAGACGATGTTGACGAGGTTGTGAGGGCACGAGAACTAAAATAGGAGATGTGTTATAACAGAAAAGATTCGAAGGTGGGACGGAGAAGCGGCAAAGACCGTTTTATATGTATATACAGGGTGTTTACGATCTTGTGATTTTATATTCGAGGGGTGATTAAGCATCTTAAAATAAGCTCATTAACGTAAAAATATCTTAACAAAGTTGCATAATAAGAGAGATATTAATGTTAAAAAAATGTAGTGTCTGATTTTTTAAATTTTGAAGTGGTGATTCAGCATACTAACTTAAACAATTTTTTAAAATGTTTTTCATGGAATCCACTTTACACTCGTTGTTCAAAGTAATCGCCGTGTTGTTGAACGCAAGGTCTCGCTCGACGTATCCATGAATTGGCATAATTTACTAGGCCTACGTCTTGCCGTAGAATTGTCGCCGCAGCTGCCTCAACGCGCTTACGAAGATCATCTAAATTAATTATGTCGTTGGTGTGCAGCATGGTCTTCATAGCCCCCGATAAGTAGACATCAAGCGGGTTAAGGTCTGGTGACCGAGGAGGCGATGGCATAGGACCACCTCGACCAATCCACTTGTTTTCAAACACATTATCTGAATGTTGGCGAACTAAACGATTAAAATGCGGCGGTGCGTCATTGTGAAGAAACCATATTTGCCGACGTACATTCACAGGGACTTCTTCCAATAGTTCGATCAAATGATTTTGCAAAAACAAAACATAATCATATCCATCCATTCGATTTGGCAACACAAATGGGCCAATAAGTTGTTCGTTGACCAGTCCGGCCCAAACGTTTATCGAAAATCTATGCTGGAAATGATTACGACGAACAGCATGTGTATTTTCCACAGCCCAAATATGAGTAATAGGACAGTTATTTGTGCCATTACGTGTAAACGTTGCTTCATCAGTCGCCAATACAATGGAAGAACAGTTTGGAATTTCTACATGTTTTTTGTACGAACCATTGGCAAAACTGTAAACGTAAAGGATGATCTTCAAGTTGTAAAGTCTGTACTTTTTGTACATGGAAAGGATACAATTGATTCCCGCGCAGTGTTCGCCAGAGAATTCGATTTGATACATTTACTTGGCGCGATATTTTTCGAGTACTACTATAGGGATCTTCTTCGACAAGATTTAAGACTTCTTCTACGGTATCCAAAATTCGTTGGTGTCGGCCAGGACCACCATCTCGACCTTGACGTGTTCGCAGTACACCAGTTTCTCGTGGACGGATTACTAGAGCATTGAATTTTTGTGCAATAGGTGTTGGCCTGTTAGAAAACCGCTCAGCGTACAATCGACTTGCAGCAACATAATTCTGGCGTACTTCACCATAAATTAACAACATGTCAACGTATTCACTGTTGGTGCGATGGACCATTTTTACTTTCCTTATAAGGATTTAATCGGAAAATTTACGTCAAACCAGCAATGCAGTGACAACTAATGAAACAGCTTGACAGGTGGGAAACGTTACAGACATCAGCCTACTTAGTGAAAAATTCACTAATAACCTATCGTTTACATTTACTTTGCCCAAGTTGTTGATCAATCGTTTTAGCATTAAAAATCTTTTTTTATGGCGGTTAATCACCACTTAAATATAAAAATAAATAAAAACTACAAAAAATTTTTAACATCAATATCTCTCTTATTATGCAACTTTGTTAAGATATTTTTACGTTAATGACCTTATTTTAAGATGTTTGACCACCCCTTGAAAATAAAATCACAAGACCGTAAACACCTTGTATATACATAATTATAATTTTCACTGACCTTCAAAAATTAAAAATGGTATAAATAGTATAAATATCAGGATAAACTTGGACCCCGGAAATCAAGAAAACATTTGGAATAAAACGAAAACCCTGGGGAGGAGGAGCCGAGCTGGCAAAGGACAGAAAACGATAGATGACATTCGAATAGGAAGAAAAGGATAAACATTAAATATCTACCCGAACCAAACTCCGTAAAAGGTGTAGGTTTATGTATATAAATTTTAATAAAACTTCATTACCTCAAAGATGTGTATTTCCCTTTATTTTTTTGAAAGAATATAAATTTGGAAGTAGGAATTTTCTAGGAAAAGAATCTATTTCCATTCCTTTTCTTATTTTAATATTTGAAATAAGTCTGTAACTTTAAAACTAGGAACTTATTTTATTCTTTAACATTTCATTTTTTAACGTTTCTGTGTCGATTTGAGTTTTCTTATTTATTTGATATCAAAATTACTTACCAAAAACCATCTTGTCCCATAACTAACATCGAACACTAGTACTTTAAATTTTATTTGTTTCATTTAATTCTTGTTATATTGTTTAAACGAACTTGAGCGGTGGACGCGATCTAACTACTTTGAACATTTTTATGATTGGTTTTGTGTAATTAAAACGGGCTACAGCGACTCTGAGCTAGAATAAGTTCCAAGTTGCAGAATCAGATAAACATTTCGTTTATTACTAGAGGAATCCCAGAGCTTTTTGGGAACGGATTTTTTTGGCAAAATAAACGCACTGATCGTAAGAAAATATCCTCAGAATATATGCACTCAATTGCAATTGCAACTACAAATTAGTAATGGTAACAATAGGTATGTAATAGTACTATAATATCACAATTACACGCGTAGGCCATACTTAGTAGACTTTTTTAAGGAATTGGAAATCACGCAATGGAAAAAATTAAATGTGAATCACTATAAATATGCATGTTCTACCGCATGGAATAGAATGCTGATAAGGAAAGTTATTTTTCAACACGCGCGTGGTAAGATATATTTAGGGAATGCAATAATATTTAATTTTTTTAAAATAATTATTATTTAATAAGTATAAAACAAATATTTATTTAAGAAAACCTTTGTGTAAATAACACAACTTTATTAGATTTACTAAGCAAAATATTAGTGTATCATAATCTGTTGAGAAACATAAAATAAACTATTCCAAAAATAAAAACTTCAACACTTTTTAATTTTGCAAAAAAAATGTTTTTATTCGAATCTCGAAAACTTTAAAACATCAATCTTAAATAAGCACAATACAAAATCTCAACTTACCTGTTACACATAAATGTATAGATGCAATTTATAATTGAGGCACTGTATTTTGAAAAAATGGAAAACACAATTATACAGATAAGACGTGGTCTCCGCTACATATTACCCGCTACTAACCAATGTCACAACACTGACAATACTAATAAAAAAATAATATATAAACAAGGTAGAAAAATGAAGTTATCATTCCCAATGAAGAGCCAGTATAATCTCAATCATTTTGTGAATATGTTAGCTATTCAGTAATGAGTTTAAAGTGTAAAATGTTTATATATAAGTAGGTTGATTCATACAATAGTATAGATAATGGATGTAAGATTCATATTTTTAAATATATATATATATATATATCGTTGGAATAATTCTATTGATAGGTATAGCGAAGCAAATCTTTACCTTCGCACAATTAAATTGTGTCCGGCCAATTTGTGGTTTATTAATGCTGATAGAAACTTTAATTTATTGACGGATTTAAAAGAATAATTAAAGGGATAGCTTGCTTTTAATTAATAGCCTAACAGATCTAAAAATATAATCGTGGAGAGGATTTTAAAACAGATTTTTCGCTCATCATGATTTAAATCAAATGCTTACCTAATACGTCTTAATTGATTCATGTAATATCTAAAGATATCTAAAAATCATTTCTATTAAAACTAAAGTCGTTCAAATTATCATTTAAGTGTGCTTTTTATCATTGGAATCTAAGAACATTTTTTTTTGGTTCTCGGAATAAAAGTGTCGGTCTAACATTTGTACTATACGAGTTAGTAACAGGTGCAAATGTTGTAACAAGTAGTTAATTGTTTATATATATATATATGTATATGCATATGTATATACGTGATATGGACAAGCAATAATACACTACTTCGTTGGAAACAAAATGAAAATACACTGTAAAAAGTTACAGCCAAATTTTATATTCCAGATGGTTTTGTAGAATTAATGTTCTGTATGTAACATTAAAGGTAACATGTATTTCCTTACAAAGAGTCTGTAAAACCTCAGCATGTAATAATTTACATTAGATGGTGGTAGCTGTACAAATATCACTTGTAAAGAAGCAAAATAGAAGGTAATGTTCCTTTTAGTAAATAGTGTTAGCACTTGGTAGGTTTGTATTATTACAATATTAATATGTAAATTTTAAAACAATTTGTAATACTCTTCTAAAATGTTGATTTACAATGATAATCGTGGGAAACAAAGTTACCCACGATTAAAAAATTTTTTTACGAAAATTGTAGATAGCCTTAAACTTGACATTTTAAAATTATTTTCACACATACAGCGTGTTTCGTATTACCGGGGCGAACCAAACATACGTTTTCTTAAATGGAACACTCTCTATATTATTACCGATTCAGATTAAGCTCATCTCTCATACTTCCAAGCAAGAGTTTCATTGAATTACACAAAGTGTTTCAGAAATTATGGTCAATTTTATATGAAAATCACTGTGAATTCAAGGTCTTGTATACTGCAAACGACTCAGTCTGAAAATTCTTTTTCACATGCATATATTTTTAACATTGGCCCAGTTTTATAGCAAGGTGACATTTTTTAAAAATTGCCAAAATTGACAAAATCAATGAAATCTAAACGGTGAAAAATGCCGGAGTCGCCCGGAGTTTCAGGGGATTTTTTTAAAGAATTCCAATTATCCACTAAATAATATTGAGACAACTCACAGACCTACTTTGCATTATTACGAACTTTATTGTTACTATTACATTTCGTAATGTATCCTATTGTGAAAAATACCGTAGTCTGATAGAGCAGCATGAAATTTTATCGGTAAATTTTGTAAATTTACAGTAATTTTGTAATATTCAATAGCTATCTCTGGTAAAGGTACTGACTGTAGGTGTGAATGCAGATATATTGTAATTGGAGTCAAATTGTGGGGAATCCAAGGGACACAAAACTTACGTAAAATCAAATGTTTGTGTAAAAGGATTTCAATTGCTTTCACGCCCATCTTTAAAGTTGCTTGAATACTCCTGGCAGCAACATGCTGATCCTCTTCAATCATGTTTGCCAATATTCTTTTCGGTAATTGCCGTTTTTGACTTAGCAGCTCGTGAGAAAACAGCTCGCATATGTATCCTTAGCGTATCATTTCTTTGTAACAAAGTTATATATGTAGCTATTTTTGAGACAGCCTGTATATATAATTCTCTATACATCTAAGCGACAATAGTATTTATTCAAATAAGGCAATATGTAAATACAATAGAAAATAAATTAGAAAATTTTACAACAAAAATAGTAGGACCTTCAGATATTGCAATTGGAGGTTCTTAAGGAAAGACTTATATACAAAGATACATACATACAATTTGTATTACGTAAATTTGATTGTATCTATTGCTGAATCACAAACAATAATTTCTGAAAAAAGGCAAATAAAAATCAATGAGTTATAGTTGAAATGAGGTAAGTTAATTTGAACTGACCTTGTATTT
The DNA here is from genome assembly GCA_031763485.1 of Osmoderma eremita. Lineage (NCBI taxonomy): Eukaryota > Metazoa > Arthropoda > Insecta > Coleoptera > Scarabaeidae > Osmoderma > Osmoderma eremita. The sequence goes on along the minus strand of JARFOC010012042.1, from coordinate 514 downwards.
TAAATTGTTTTTATCAATTAATATTGATATATGCTTACTTCAACTGTTATTAAATGCTTTTAAGATTAACAATTTATTACAGTTTTAATGTTGAATGGAGGTAACAAGGAGAGTTTGAATCCAATGTCTTCGACACACGGACCAGTTTAATGGCCATTAAGCGTAAATTGTAAATTTATTTCCTCATGTGTCACATTGCCATAACACTAATGGCCATAAATTGTTAGAGAACTTGTTAGGTTACAATCGCTGTTTTCGTTACATTTACAAGATATATTTTCGAGAGCTCAATAAATTTCCAACCTCTAATTTTTACATGATTAAAAACATGTTAGATGTCAGAGCAACAAACACATTTTAATCTATCTAGGTGTTAAGGACTGTTTTGTGCGCGTCGAAAAGTACATATAGCAACGGAAGTCAATCCGCGACCCGTTTGTACCCTGGACATGTGACGGGCTACAACCGCTTGCCGAGCCGCGCGCCCGCCTGCTGCCTACCCGCTACCGCGTCA
>JARFOC010011991.1:0-10714 GCA_031763485.1 Osmoderma eremita | reverse complement strand
ATTTTCAACCATGAAATTAATCAAAAATGATCACCGATCAAGACTGAGTGATGCACGATTAGAAAGCTGCGTACGTGGAGCTACCTCATCAATTCCGGCTGATATTGATCAGCTTGTATCGAAGAAACAATGCCAAATTTCTCATTAAAAATTTCAAGTAAATTCGTTTTTCTGTTCTTTCTTTTGTTTGTTTTTATTTTGCATTAAAATTTGTATATGAAATCTTTACTTTTTTTAAAATCTTATATTTTTTTATTCTAATGTTTATTATAAATAACGTTTTGTAAATTATTAATAAGTGTTACTTTATGTGCGGCCCGCTAAAAAAATTTAAATTGGCCCGTTGATTAAAAAGGTTGTTCATCCATGCTCTAACTAAATTCATACCTTTCGATAACTGGGTCCTATCTTGTTTCTCCAATATCCCAACATAGTAAAACATGTTACCCCTATCTAACCTTTTTACTTGAAAGACAACTTATGCATATAATCACTAAGCCATCAGAAATCGACCTTCTCCATTAAACATTTAAACAATCATCGAAATTTACTAAATAATTTAATCACGTTACACCCAGTTATAATCCCGCATTTCGTGACAATTGTTAACGTGTTTAATTTGCCACATTTACCTTAATCAGATGGAAGCAATCGACATTTCCGTTACCAGTATAACGCACGGAGCAATGAACAGCGGTGAGATTATGAGTACTTAGAGATATTAATTCTATTAGTTCCAAACCAGTGAGTAGGATACACACGACATGACTACAGTAAATCGGAATATGTATCGTATACAGTATGGAGGATACTCCTAGGAGCAACCGATTCTACACTAAGTTCGTGGGTCCGATTTGACTAATAATATGTGCAGACGTTTAATATTGTGTTCAATATGGTATAATATGGCATAATCAATGTCATTGTATAAGTAGATTTGTTTTAGTACACCATTGTGGTTGCTCCTCTGTCATGGAGTAAATTGAAACATGGCATTCTTCATTTCCTGATACTTTATTCTTTCTATGATTCAGCAGGTAGAAACAATCGCACCTCTTTCGAAAAAAAATTATTGTATGGCATGCTGTATCGGAACCAATAGTCTCTCAAATTTGAGAGAAACTTACAATTTCTCTTGCAGAACGGCCAAGATTGTAATGAACACACTGTTCGGATTACTCCTCCCGCACAAAGTATTGATTAATTCGGGACGACACGTGTTTCGGGAATACGTGGATACCCATTATCAAGTCGAATAACCGAATGAGCGCCAAATCTACTATAAGCTAAAATCAAATGCATTTACAGGGAAACCAAACGTTTAAAGGGTTATTAAGTGAACTTGGAAAGCATTTTCCTCTACTTCCGTAAACACTCTTGGGTGCCTGGTGTCTTTCTTTCATTTTAAGCCACAAGGTGTTTCTGTGTATGCCATATTTTTCTGCAGCCCCACGTAACGAGATTCTTTTTTGTTTAATGTCACTAAGGGCGGCCTGTAGCTTTTCTTTTATGTGATTAACATAATGACGGGAGCCAATTTTGCGTTCGTACGGCCGAGGCATCGTATCTGAAAAAAGAAATTCGCTAAAGTTGTTACCAATTTAAAAAAAAAAAACACCGCTCATACTCCAGGGGGTAATTTGTGCGTTCCTGCATTTGTCCGAAATTCTAATAATTAATAAAAACAAAATTATAAAGTCGTTAAAAGGGTATCATATTAACACTAAAATAATGTCCACTATTCTACTTACGTTTGATAAGAAATCCCCTGTAGAACAGCAGAAAGTTTCCGCATCCACTGTCATTAATTTGATGGGCAATTAAGTCAAGCTCGAATCAAATGCGCGTTTAGAGCAGGCACTTAACTGTATGTATAACAGGTGGCGCACATGTTTTAGTTTTCTGGTTTAACCTTAGAATAGGTCTGGTTCGGTTATATAACCTACCAAATAGGGTGATTTTTAAGGAACCTGTCACAATGTAACCCCGTGTGTCACAAAGTATCCCCACTTTACGGTATATGCAGTAATAGGTCTAGTAACGAGACATTGCGTACTGAAAGGACAAATACTGCTTATCATATTTTATGTAGGTTAGGTATAGGATACGGTGGCTTAGAATAAATTAGTTAAAAAATACCCCTTACCACCTTGTTCAGTAAAGAACTCTGAATACGCATTTCGGCAACTAAGTTGCCATCCTCAGGCGTAGCACTCCGAGAACAATTCTGCTCTTAGAACGCCACTTTCAACATTGTTGTTAATGTTGAATGTGGTAATTTTGTAAATATATTTCCTTTGTTGGGATATACGTGATAATAGGCTTGTGTTATCTCTGACAAACAATTCAAAATTAATTTAATTCTTTTTGTGACTGTACTAAAATATTCAAGATCTTACAAGTCCAGGCGTGTCCGTAAATCGTGGAAAAGCGCCGCGTAAATTGTCACTGTTTCTTCTGATGTTAAAAGTATAAAGATAAATATTTCCCTTTCTTATGTCTTTGCACACGCGGTTTTCAAAAAATTAATATCTTCATCCCAGTTATGTTTTTCTATCACATGACTTGAAGTGCTTGAGATTTCATTTGCATTCGGTTTTTCAAGTGCTGTGGATCTGTTTACTGTTCTTACCCTGTTTTCTAAAAAAACCTGTGCTTCCCTCAGATTTAAAAAATAATTCCTAGAAAAAATAGATATAGTTCCAAAGAAAATTAACATGGCCGTTATGAATCATAAAGGAATACATATGAGCAACATATTGTTTGCTTATTATATAATAAATACCAGCTAGAGGGTACTTACCGGTTTTGTTAATAAAATTGACATCTATGTTTATGTCTGCCATGTTTATCCACTTTTTTATGTGTTTGTACATTACTCTTATGAATACAGTATTTTCCATTATTGCAATGCTTGAATGCTGCGCGTAAGGAACTGTGAGAATTGCAACTTTCGGCTGCGGTCCTTCCCCAGATCGCCGGAAACTACCGAACACTCATTTTTTATTAATCATAGCGGACTTTGTTTCCGTTTTTTCACAACTCCCAGGAATTAACTTTAATTTTTCGGAAATTTTGTAACAATCTTAGGAAAATAAAGTCCTAATAATGATTTATTAATTTCACATTTTGGTGTTACCTTAACCCCCTTTCATTGCTACATCATTTATCAACACCAAAAGTAATTTTCTGGTCGGTGCTATTATTATCTGAGTCGGATGTTAAACAAACAGTAACACCGTCGAGATGTGTTATATTTTCCCTTTTTGTAGTTGAAAATTTGTAACTACATGGCATGTTGTTAGAAATCTCTCCGAAAAGTATAAATTATTTCTTTTTAATGCTATTTTAACAAATTTTTAGTGTCAGTTTAACTGTTTTTAGGCAAACTACAACTCCGTTTCAATTAACTCCGTAAAATTATTTTGTGTGTAGATTATATACAACCTCCCAGAATCATCGAGCCATAGAAATATAATATTTCCTTCATTTAGCATAATTATGACACATCACATCATTCGCAAAATATCAATTATACACTACGTTAAGGCAACCCGAATTGCCACAGGAAACGGACTTGCAGGGTTTACAACATAATCCTGCTACACCCTCGTTTCCACTTGGACGTTAGTAATTAACCCAATTTATATATCACCGTTTTAAAGCCCGAAATACACCCAGTCAACAGGTTTACAGTCCAAAGTTCCTCTTCGCGGTACCCGTACAAAATAAATCCTCGTTCTGTAATGTGTTTCGACCTTTGGGACAGAGAAGGATACGGCGAGAAGGAAACTAAAAAGTTGAAATGTAGCGAAATGTATTTTATTATGGCTATGGCGATGTAAATTTAAGCCGTGGGTACGAATTTACATTTTCAACTTCTGATTAACACCGAATAGGATGTACAAAGTGATTTACCGTAAATGTTCATGAAATATGGAAACTATAATATAGTATACGTACTAAATTGAAATAGACAGACTGTTGAAAAGCGTAGGTAACTGAGATATTTCATTGATGAATACGGACATTTAGAGTGAAAAATATCTGTACAGTGCACCCCTAAAGTATTAAATAAATTGAGTAGACCGAAATTTTTGATACAACACCGTTGGCGGAACTGCTGTTGAATACAAGCGCAGCTTGGCCGTTTATGATATAACTTTCGATCTCAATAATGCTTTCATTGCACCAGCTGCTTAACGTGTTTAACCAATTCACTTATTTACTCATGCGTTTTATCGTTATGGTTTTTAATTGTCACTCCTAGGTGCGCAAATTGGTTTACTTCTTCAAAGCAGTATATTCCCCTTGCCAGACATTACTACGCTAACAAAATTAAGTATGTACGCGATTAGTCTGGTGGTTGGCAGAAACTCGAGTCCATCTTTAGTGCTTACACCCCTTTCATTGCTTTTGCTTGATATGGTGATTCCTACAAGAGACCGTGAGCCTACAATTTAATTTTTCAGTTAATTGCCTTGAGACTTTTGATCTTTCTCTAGTGGTTAAGGTCACTGACTGGCAACATTATTTGCCGTTTGTCATATTTCTGCAGTTTTCAGTGACCCAATTATTATTTTTTAATAGTATATATACAAGGTGCGGCGTCTAAACCGTCGGTTAGCGGAATATTGGGAACCATTACTAGTAGATTTTTAAAGAATTTTGACGTTCTATTGACAACGAAATGAAAAATGAATAACAGAGGAACTACTTCAATTAGGAGGTTGAAATTTAAAAGTTATGTAGCCAGTACAGAGTAGTGCTGTACAAAGTTAACAAAATCGTCAAATTAATAATACAGGGTGACACAAAATGTTATCGACTTATACTTTAATAATAATAACGTGCTTTCTTGTCATCAAAAATTACAAAATTTTATGGACAAAGCTAAGTAAAAATTACAATTAAAAATATGTAAGCAAACAAACAAGTAATACATAGTGTTGACACACTAAGTTGTCAGGTAAGTGTAAAAATACAAAAAAAATACAAAGATTTAAATTTCAAATTTTACCCTCCTCCGAAAAAGTCGCTAACTGCTAATTAACTAATAAGGCGCAATAACTCACTTATTTTAAATGAAACATCCTGTATATTGTTAGCGCATATGATTTGCTTAATTATTATCTATAAGAGTTAATTAGCACTCCCTATATCTATCTCTAATAGTTTCTGAGTTATTTCAGGTTTTGCAAATTATTATCATTTCTATTTCCTGCCAAGATCACTACGTCGCCTGCAAAGACGCATTCGCATTCTTATACCCCACCTGTAGACATTTAACCCGTTGACTGCTTGTTTGAATAACCTCATCCATAAACAGTGTGAAAAGCACTTGGCTCATTCCTCCTCCTTGTCTTAATCCCTCTTTTGTAACAAATTCTTTTGATTTCATATTCTTCGTTATGACGTAGTTGACCGTGTTTTTGTACAGGCATTTTATGTTTCTCCTGAGTTTGTTTGGAATATTTCTTTCCTCTAGTATATCTCATACTTTGTGTCTTGTTGCTAGATTGAACGCTTTTTCTAAGTCAATAAATGTGAAGTATGTTCTTCCTCTTGTGCTTAGGGATTTGTTTATTGTCTCCTTGATGGTGAAAATGTGGTTTGTATACCTTGCCCTTTTCTAAAACCACTTTGCGACTCCGTTAAAGATGCAGCTAGTATTTTATCAGCCTTTGAGTTAGTGTTTGCTCATATAATTTCAGTGCATGACTTAGTATCATTATTCCCCTGTAATTGTTGCAGTTTTTCTTGTCCCCTTTTTTAAAGACTGGAAGTATGTATTATTCCTTTCCCCCAGTCACTTGGTATAGTCTCTTCCATTCACGCTTTGTTTATTACTTCTAGGAGTAGCTTAGGTCCCCCTGGGTCCATGCTTTTGAACATTTCCGCTGTTATTTAGTCATGACCTGCGACTTTACCATTTTTTAATTTTTGCATCACTTGTAGTAGTTTCTCCATCGTTATTTTGTCCCCCAGTTCTTCTAGTTATTCACTTTCTCGATCAACTATACTCTTTTGTAGCTCTTCTTGTCTATCTGCACATAGCAACTCTTGACGGTACTCCTTCCATCTTAGGATTTATTTCATTCTCGTCTGTTAATATATTTCCCTTAGCATCATTTACAGTCGTTTGTTGTGCTTTTTTCCTTTCTCTTAGGTTTTTCACTATTTTGTAAAGCAGCTTTTGGTTGGCCTTGCTATCTGATTCTAGTTTTTCTCCAAACTCCATCCATATGTTTTCTTTGGCTATCATTATCAAATTCTTCGCTCGTTTTCTTTGTATTTTTCGTAGTTCTTTGTTGTTTTGCTGTTTGGGTAGGATTTCCAGATCGTCTTTTTTTATTTTTACTTGTTGCTTTATCTCATAACTCCACCATGAAGTCTGTTTTCAAAATATGAATTTGATTTGGGCCAATCCTTCTGAAGCATATCCTCACTATGGCAGAAGACGTACTGTCGAAAGTTATCAGTCGGTTATCAGTAACCGACTTGATAATGGGAATCCACGTATTACTTAATTTGGGACGACACGTGTTTCGGGAATACGTGGATTCCCATTATCAAGTCGGTTACCGAAGGAAAGTATTTGTTCGTATAAACGTCGGTCGGTGTGTTGAACTGATAACTTTCGACAGTATGTCTTCTGCCATAGTGAGGATATGCTTCAAAAGGATTGGCCCTAATCAAATTCATATTTTGAAAACAGACTTCATGGTGGAGTTATGAGATAAAGCAACAGATAAAAATCAAAAAAGACGATTTAAAATACTTTCCTTGATTAAAATTTGCTGCATTATCAAGAAAATTGTTAATTAGCCTGCTTTTTTGTCCTACTTTATATAAAACACCAGCCTGTATATATAATGTAATAAATTACTTCTCTATCTCGTTACATATTAAATTAGAGTTGAGCGACGATAACTATGAAAAGGGAAAAAGCGCGAGTAATACCAATCAACAGTATTGGCACATAAAGAAAATAAAGGACCTCAAGCCGTCAATAAAAGCATTCATACCAGCGACCCGAGGGCTATGAAAAATAGGGGGTAACAGAGATACTGTGTGGCTGTCAGTGCCATCACCCCTTTAGCCAAATGACCGAGCGCTTGCGATAGGATCTATTCTGTTTGAGGTCCTGTGTGTCAGATTTCGACTTAATGGAAGTGGGATAATCCCAAACGAGGAGTGAATACGTTTCGAGAATCCGCTATACGCATACAGCATGGCTTTACCAATCCCATAATACGTACGCTTATAGATAAATACATATGTACTCCCTTGGACAGACAGAATGTCACAACTATGCTACAATTTAAGCATTGAGTTGGCGTTTGTATACTAGATTGCTACGAGGGCTGTCCGGTTACTAAGATGCATTTTTGAATTACAGACAGACTACTTTATTTATAGAAATCAAACTTACACTAATTTTAAGTAAAAGCGTGAACTGTCAGCTACCTTTAAACATAATCGCCGCCAATGTTGAGGCACTCTCACACTGCGATCCAAATTTGTAAAATACTACCTTACTTCCTCTTGAACTTCGTCGTCGTCTTCAAACCTTTTACCCGACAATTGAGCTTTCACCGGCCCAAACCAATGAAAATCAGAAGGAGCCAGGTCTGAAATCTCATCATTTTTTTCGCACATCTTCGGGATCGTCGTTCAGAGCTGTACATCCACCTTTGAACTGTTTACACCAAACGCTAACTTGTTTTCGACTCATAACGCCTTCTTCGTAAGTCTTAAGTATTATTTTATGTATTTCGGTAGGTGTTTCATTATTTCCATGCAAAAAACATATGACCGCTCGCATTTCAAACTTGGAGTATGTTCGATCGGAACTGACATTGTCCGGCTGTCACTACAGACATTGTACTGAACCTAAAGCAATGACAATAGCCACCTGTGCAGTCCAAATAATAATTTTGAGCAGAAATGGGTTTTGTACAGTTATGCAGATAACGAATAGTACACATTATTAGGACTTCACCTAATAAATGGGGATAACATATCCGGTTTAATATTACAATATGCCCTTATTCTTTTAAAACGGAATGCGTAACTAAATACCCTATCCCCGAAATATACACGATATGTATTTATTTCACAAACGAGGGTTCCACAGCCGGGTAAGAAAGTAAACCGAGACAGACGAGAGAGAGAAGTGGAGGAAATAAATTGCTTCAACCTAGTATACCCGAGCGGCGGTGCTACATTTAGTCTGTAACATATGGATGACATTCTGGCTGTCAAAGTTAATACATCGTGTGAGCCTGCAAACACGTATGATGTGTCCCAAATTGACTAATCCACGTAGATACAAAGATAGTAATATTTTGCGTAACAAGTATAACAGCGTTTACTAAATAAATTTAAAACATATCGACTACCTTTGTCACTCTTCTCTTCGTGTTTCCCCTCAGCCGGCATCGAGTGATGTTCCAAATTATTATATTTTAATCTAATTGAACGCTAAAAATAAAAAATACTAGACACACTAGACTTATCTGGTCTACCTCCTCTAAAATGAGCAATGTGCTCTTTAGAACGTGTTAAAATTGGTCGCCTTGTTTGCCCAATATATTTTACATTACATTCTTTACAATTTATTTCATAAATTCCCGATTTCTGATGTACCTTAATTGTATCTTTGGCATTTCCTAAAAGGTTATTTAAAGAATTATTTATTTTGTATGTAATGCGTAAATTATGGTCTTTGAAAATTTTGGATAGATTTTTAGTCGATTTATGAAATGGTAGTTTCACAAATTGTGTGCCTTGATAACTTTGAGGTATCAGAGTTGTACAATTTTTGTTTATGTTTTTAACAAGATTGTTTATCATATCCTTCTGAAAATCACTGTATTCCGCGATTTGTATGATCTAATTTAATTCTTTTTTATATCCTTCCTTTGTCAATGGAAAACCTAACAAACGATGAATTAGAAAATTAAAGCTAGCTACTTTGTGCTGAAGGCAAAGATTTGAATCCGCTGTTATACATCTGTTTACATTGGTTTTCTTCCGGTATATGTCGATTTCTAACCTATCTTTTTTTCTAATTACTAGGATATCTAAGAATGGAAGTTCATTATTATCCTCTTTTTCTAATCTAAACATTATGATATTGAATTTTGAATTAAGTTGACGTGGTAGGGGTATTTTTTATTTTTACTATTTTAAGCCACCGTATCCTATTGTTTGTATTTTATAACTAATTGAACACCTCAAAATTTCCTTATCCAATTATTTTATATACTTCATATGGTCTTCTCTCCAACAATAATTAAAATCCCTTATACGTAAATATTACAACCTTCAAAATACAATCACTTTAACCCTTCAAGGAAATCTCCCATACTCATTCAATTTAAGAATATACCTTCACATCTTTATCCGTTTCTTCAAATCTCACCAATTATCAAATATCACTCATACATTTTGGCTTCTTATAATATTATGATTATTACGAAATTTTATTTTTTTGCCTGTAAGTAACATTTACATTCGTATTACTTATTGATTCATAAAGTTTGTGCATAGCTTCTGGCTGAAGACGGCTGGACAAAGCCGAAACTAGTGCCAGAGTATATTAAATAAATTTGTAAGGATAAAAATGAGGACTTTTATTACTTGAACTGCAACATTCACTTTACAACATGAACCTTCTTCAAATAATAATAAATGAAATAAATTTCTTGAACCAGTATCTTCACCGCATATATCCCATCACTGCCACATAAACTGGAATAGAGCAATCCTGGGCCACGTAAGCGTCCTTCATTCCTCCATCATTCCCGATATAATATATAGACTTGACAATAGTACGTCTTAATCTTAACATACTTTATACTCATATATTTGTCTCTATTCCCATAGTGGAAATTAGGTAAGAGAATGATAAAGAATATATCTCATAATTAATTGTAGTCACATACTAGCCCCTTAATTCTTATTAATGTTAGAGACACCGTTATCTAACAAAACAATTAAATGCGACAAAGAATACAGCATTCTCTTGTTAAATGTATGTCCCCAGTTATACATTTCGAGTAAGTAATTTTACAAAGAAATTGAAAATACCTTTTTTTAATACGGGTCAGAAGAAAGAGGAGTAGGTTTTTGTAAGAACAGCAACTGCGTTAATGCAAAACACTTCGTCCGACCATTCGTAATTTAAAAAATTTAATTTCTTCTCTCGTTCATACTGAAAGCGTGGGCTCACACAATGTACGGCTATTAATGTTGCATTTTCATTATGCGCTATTAAAAAAGTGAATGGAAAATATCTAGATTTAGAAACTATATAAATGCAAAATTCTTATAATTGCAAGAAATTCATTTAAAAACGCGTTGCCGCAGTGCAGATACATTTCTTCCATAAATTTAGTATACAGGCTCACTCATTCTCGACCCTCACCATGGGAACCTCGCTTATTATTGGAGGTAGAGGGTAGGTTTAGTATTCGGCAAAGTTGCTAAATTTTGTGTTTGTTATGAATCCGAAGAAAAACTAAGTCTGTGACAAATGACGCTCGAGATTTAAAAGAAAACAAAAAAAAACCCATTCTCTTCTTTTACCTCTAACACTTCGGACTTGCAGAGAAAAACTAAAACACATCCTCAAGGTCACTTTTGATCTTCTATCTAATGGTGTACTCGAAATTTTTATATGACGTTTCGATTCCTTCTGGCCATC
>JARFOC010011980.1:0-10719 GCA_031763485.1 Osmoderma eremita | reverse complement strand
ACATATTTCGTTTCTTTTCGTTGGTGTACGACATTTTTCTATTACTAATGAACGATAATTGAAACGTTTGACAGTTTAAAATTTCATGCCTACCTTATTTAATATTAAAATGTATTCTTGGTTAATAAAACCATAATATCAAAACTTTTTGCCAACATGTTATACATGGTTGAAATCAGAAAAAAACTTTTTTTGACGGTGTCAAAATCCAATATGGCGCTGGTAAGAAATAAGAAAATTTATAATAATTTTAACAATAGTAATATTAATAATAATATTCTAAACTAACGATTAACAAAATATACTTTTGGGCCAATAAATACATGTTATTATTATTACATACTACATGCACATTTTTTAAGAGTACATGTTTTAAGTTTTTAGAATGTGCATTTAATAGTATTGAAACTATTAAAAAAGCCGCGCCACTATTTATATATATATATATATGTATATATATATAAGTCTATTTGCGATAGCAGAAGAGGTACGCCATTAATAGACGTCATAACCATGTTGCCACAGTTTTGTTTACAACTACTCAAAAGATTCATTTGTCTCAAGCGGCAGCCTAGTAACAAAAATAAATCAATGGCAATACCGCACAGAATGGGCAACCTGTAGAGAATAAAATTCCTAACAGTTCAGATATTTGGCGATTTAGCATTACAAGTCGGTAATTCAGATTTTACTAGGTATTACTTACCTCGTCTGTTATAGTAAACAGACTATACTTGTACTTACTAAAAATAAAAATAATTACGAATATCCAAGCATTGATTTCTGAAACCTCAGCAAGTCTAGAAAGGTCAAGTAAAGTAGGCGTTAAATATGTAATATTCTTTTGTAGTAAAATAATATCGATTAGAGGCCTTCCAATCCAAAGTAGTTTTGCTGGAGGTAATATTAAAGCATGTCCAGGTGTCTTTCATAAATGAAAATATAGTATGGAGTTTATACATTGGGTAGAAGCAATATTACTGCACGGAAGGCATATTAGCAAAAATAAAAACAAAATGTATTGTTTTTATATTATGCATTGTGTACCTATAAAAAAGCATCGGTGTGCAATTATACGATATTATGATAAAAATATCTAACTGCAGATATAATAAAACCGTTGTTCCAATTGTCCACAAAGCAAATCTAATATCTTCATTTCTAGCTTTGATGTATTGTTAAAATCAGGTTAAAACTTGTAATAAATGCCATTCTATTTTGAAAAACAACTTGGAAGGAAGCCATATGGCTAAAGGAATTACATTGAAATCGAGACAAAAGAGTTCCGTTATTTGAAAACAGTTCACTCAAAAATAAGAATTATGCGAGCTGCTGTACTTTGCATACGCATGTGCACTAGAAAGGGCAAAACAGCCTGTTAGATATAGTTGTTAGTCACTTGTTTCTCAAGGAGTGCGTATGCTTAATGTTCAGCTCCGTGACATACACGGTCGGCGTTTACTTGCAGACTTATGGAGTCCCGTGAAAGAGGGGTTAATAATGGACTACTATACTGTTGAAGAGAAAGTATATTATGCTGTAAATTCGGCAAAAGTTACTCGTGATTTATTAAAATTTACCGATAGGTTTATACCAAGAATTGGAACAATACAGAGTATGGTTCGACCATCAGAGACCACGGGAACTCTTGTTAATTCAAAAAATAAAATCACTACATCTTATATAATCCTTTTTTATTAAGTATTATTATTTAATTTTTTTTTATTTGCAAATTTAGAACAGTGGAAATTCTAATGCTGGAACGAGCGAGAAGAATGGAATACAACTAACGTGTGACGTCTGTAACAGTCAGGAGGGCGATTATTAATAGTCCCACCTTCTTATAGTCGACCACTTCAATCATGGTATTCTATAACCAAATCGCTTCCGCACTCTATATATGCTTATGTACAAAATAATTTTCATAAAAACCAATAATATATTTATTTAATAGTATAACAATTTGTACAAAGAATTGTAGTGTATGTAACAAAAATGACTAGAATATGTTTTATCATCAATAAAAATCGTTAAAAGAATATTGATCTCAGTCTACGAAGATGTGTTTCTCTTCATCGCTCGTACTTACAATTTCTTCTTTTATATCGAGTGAGCTGCTTTCGGGAAGCATATCCGCCATATGCCTCGACTTCAAATGCCGTTGCAAATCTCTTCTCCTCACCAAAATTTTACCGCACAGGTCACATCTTAAATAAATATTTTTTAAGTTCACATCATTTATATGAATACATCATAATCAGATAAGTTTTTGTTTACTTACTTATAAGGAGTATCTCCTGCAGCATGTAACCTAACATGCTTATTTAAATTACTTGGATCTCCAAAAGGCCTTAAGCAATATTTACATTTTAATGGTTTGTACCCTGTATGCGTTCTAATGTGGATTTTCAATCCGTATTTTCTAGAATAACGTTTTCCGCAGTATAAACATACGTGGCCGTGTTGTGATTTTCCTAAACTACTGACTAAAGTTTCAATTTGAGCTTCATCTTCATATCTATGTTCAACTTTGTATGGAGCGTCTAGATGTTCTTTGGATAAGGGTATATTAGGCCATTGCCGATAGAAGCAAGTTGCTTGTTCCAAGCTTAAATTATTAGCATCCTTAACGTCTTGCCTTTGAAATGGTTTGAAAGCTGAGCTATGTGTTTCGCTGGAAAACTTTATATGGGGCTTATTTGTGTAGTTTTTACTGGCACTAGTAGTTGCTATTGATAAATCCATTGCTTTTCCTTGTTTCATGATTTGAAGGTCTGGTAGCAATTTAAATCTAAACTCGTCAGCATTACTATTCCGATTGCAAGGTCCACAGGTCAGACTCCATAATTTGGTCCAAAGCCACGCTATTGGATGAGCACCACATGCTAACGTTATATGTAACTTGAGAGGATTTGGTGACTCATACATTGCTGAACACATCGTGCAAACGTATTTCTTTTGGCCTGAAATATGAATAGGTAGTGCGCATGTAGTTTCCAAAGGGTATAACAAATAACATGTATGTTTCTACCTTGGATATTTGCTGGTGTTAAAAATACAATTTGTAACATTGCCAGTATTTCTTCGGAAAACCACAATAATAATTCCTGTCCGGGACTGATCGGTCGTACACATTGCAACAATAGCGATGATTCAAAAGTGGAACTGGATGGGGTTGATTGCTTCGGCGAAGGTAACACTCTTAGTTGTACATTATAGCTATGGCAATCGTCAGATAATCGCAGTGCTCTAACCCAGTGAATATCGTTTGCCCAAGTAGTTTTAGAATTTTCTTCAAGCTCTATCGTGCCATAACTATTGACTCCGACAGAGATCTGCAACAATAATAAAACATGCCTACAATTAATAAGTTCGGGTATTTACACGATCGAATAATACTATAGATACATAAACCCTTGTTTAAAACTAATGCACCACTATTATTTTCCACCTTATTTTCATTATTTGAGAAAATATTGGCGTTTACTGTAAGAAATCATGGGTGGCTTATGTCAAGTAGGTACACACGTTAGTTTGGTACTGTGATTATTAAAGTCTACTAATATTTAGCTGAGATTAAATAAATATATCTTTGTTCACGTGATTTTTAAATTTGGTGAGTGTATTGTTCAAAGTGGTTTTCTAAAGTTCATTTTTTTTCCGCCTGATAAGTCAGATATTTAGTTCGCCATGTCAATATTTAGCTACTTAGTTTTAAAAAATAAATGGAGCACGTCATTTAGTCAAAGATAAGTGTTTAACTTTAGTAGAAGAGGAAAGAGAGCAGAAACACGGTCACAAGTCGAATTTATGAGCGCTTTCTCAGACCACAGGTGTTAAGATGTACACGTCAAGAGTTAAATGATCAACTCGAATCTAGTGGATATGCCACAATTTCTGCTTTAACAATTAGCAAAAGACGGGAAGGGGGGGGGGGTACATAAATCTTCAGCATACTAAGGCGGCTTCCGCTCTATATCCAGGTTGCTTATACAACGATCTGCATCGATGTGGCACTCATACAGGAGTTCTGGGCAATTCGGGGACGTGTGTTGGGTCTCGGCGGAGCCAAAGATAATGTAATCTATGATACACACTCTGGTAGTGTAAGGTCATGCATCTTCGTCAAGAGAAATCTACGGTTTTTAACAATGCTTGATTTATGTTCTAGAGATCTGACAGCAGTAAAACTGAAATATCATAGCTATATAATCAGCAAGGAGCTAGTATTCGCTTCTGCTTATCTCCCATATGACGCAGCAGACCCTCCACCATCATCTGAGGTCTGGAATAATTCTATGAGGCTCAATACCTCCAGGTTATAATCGGGGAGGATGCAAACACACATCATATGGCGTGGGAAAGCACCGATACCAACATTAGAGGTGAGTCTTTATTAAATTTTATAATTACTAAAAACCTAGTAATATTAAATAAGTGCGGCGGACCAACCTTTGTAAAACGGAGAAGAAAACAGATAATTGGCATAACCCTAACTTCCTTATACATTAGCACGGAAGTCAAGAAGTGGTATGTGTACGAGGAACTATCTCACTTACATCCTCCTGGAAACCGCATCTGTCGATAAGATGGTGGAGATGCACAGAAACCCACGGAATACTAATTGGCTGAAGTACAAAGAGGAGCTGGGCATCAACATCAATTAAGTCAAACTCAAACACAAGTGTGAGACTGATATTGAGATAGCTTCTGAGCTACTCTACGAAGCTATTGCACCCTCATATCAGACAAGCTGTCCTTAAATGAGGCAAAACACCAGGAAGATTAACTGGTGGAACGACAAGTTCTCTCAGATGAGGTAGAAAACTCGCAAGCTGTTTAACAGAGTGAAGAAAACAAAAGATTAGGTGGAATATAACAAAACACTCACTCTTTACAATCAGGTTCTGCGAAGAACCAAAAGAGAGTCATGGAGGAAGTTCTGTTGAGATAACGAAACCACAACAAAAACGTCAAAACATATGGTGAAACAATCTATAAACTCCCTTGGAACTATTAAGAAACCCACAGGGGGCTACACGAACAGAGGAAAGGAAACGTTGGAGACCCTCCTGCTAACACACTTTCCTGGTTCGACAGAGATAAACCTTGAAATAGAGGACCAGCTGGGCACTTGACTCTTTTGAGGCCTATAAGTATATTTCCTGCCTTACTACAACAAGGCAAGGACAACATAACACCAAAACCCTGAGGGCTATTTAGGATCAGTCTGGCGTTGGGTTATATACCATCAACATGGAACAGGGTTAGAGTGGTCTTTATACCGAAACCTGGGTGGAATCACTACGCTGCGGCAAAGGCGTATAGGCCGATAATGCTGTCGTCATTCATGCTGTAGACGATGGAAGAACATGCACGGCATGCATACCAAGCAGTGAAGTCATGTGAAAGTACACTACATCAGCTGATGGTCAAGTTCAAAATATCGATGCAACAACAATAAGTAGCGCTGGGCGCGTTTCTTGACATAGAAGAAACATTTGACAACACCTCCTTCAGTTCTATGATACAGGCTGTCTACAGCCGTGGCGTGAAAGCCGCTGTATGCAAATGGGTGGAAACCACATGCTGCAAGAAAGGCTCATTGAGGTGAGACGATGCATGTGTCTGTGGATAGGGGCTGTTCGCAAGGAGGTGTTCCATCCCTCCTGCTGTGGAACATGGTCATTGACGAACTGCTAGTGTCAGTAAATAATGAAGGATTCTACACCCAGGGGTATGCGGACGACGTGGTAATACTCGCACTGATATCATCATCATCACATGAACTAATGGAAAGAGCTCTAAAATCAGTGGAAGGATGGTGCACGAAGGAAATCTTAGGGTAAGTCCTACTAAAGTGGGAATAATCCTCTTATGCTCCATAATGAAATAAAGCAGGTGAAACAGGAAACTAAATACCTTAGCCTAGATACCCTAGATTCCTCATCTAGAATACGCATTTGAATAGAATGATAAACAAATATAAAATGGCACTCATGATTAGTCGCAGAACAATAGGTAAATCACGGGGACTTATACCACGCATGATACACCGGTTGGATACTGCAGTGGTAGGACCCATGATTACCTATGGCTGCCTAATTTGGTGGCCAAAAACAACAGCCAAACTCCTAGGAGTTCAGAGATTAGCATGCCGGCATTTCGAGAGGGGGGGCTGGCACATAGGCTAATATACAATGGGAGTTGTAAACCTGGGAATATCCTAGGACATACAAATATAACAGGGGTTGTTGAAAATCCCGTGTTAGATATGAGCTGCGACTCGATGATTCCTAAACTCTTCTGCAACAAACCCTTTGAAGTCATGCCAGACTGGGAGGGATGGAGGATGGAGAGAAAGGCTGAAACGAAAATCGCAGCAGACCAGAATCTGGAACACAGACGGAAATTTTAAAAATCCTCCAATCTTTGGAGGGGGCTAACCTCCCAGTTCGAGCGATTCCGCCGCAAAAAAAAGTTTTGTGCTTACATCGAGGTACACTTGGAGCCAGAGATTCATTTAAATCTGAATTTGACATTTGCCCCTGTTCCCTTGTCGGTGGCTATAATGTCTAAACCTACACTCTAGTAGATCAAAGATAATGGTTTTTGTTTAAAATTTCTTAGTTCAGCTTGATCTTAATAGAGTTAAATTTACATTTTCCAAAAACATTATGCCTACATCTAAATGGAAAACAATACTGTACGAACTTTTTTAACAAACGAGATGACAGGATAATGTTCAGCAAATCATTAATATTCATATATTATTTATTCGTCTAGACGGAATAAGCTTATACTTAACGCAGGTAGTAATGGTGAATGATGGTTTCTATCCTTATCCACAAAATACTTATCGATTAGATTAAATTAATGTCGTCTTTCGTTATAATTTCGCTAATAATTGCTTGGTGTTCTTACTGCAGATGGAGAGAATGTAAATGGTAGTTATAACCATGATGTATTTTAAAGAGTAGATATGCAGCAGCCTCTCTGCTATAATGCTGCTTAATTTATTTTGATTAGCCTAAATAATGTTATGTGTCGTAACCAAAGGAGGATACTGCTAATTTCATTAATTCTGTTTTAACGCGAAATCTAAGTTGGTTTTCGGAAGTATCTACTACTTAAATAACTGAAATCTGTTATAAGAGCGCATAATTCACCAATGTTAAATAACACCCATAGCGATGTACCTATTTTGTAACTTTTAATTTTATTTTTTATATTTAAATTATTTTATTAATTATTTGCATATAAAAAAACTTATTTCAGTAAAAACGTGTAATTTAAGTTTTCTAATTTGGTACTATAATAAGACTATTAATTATTACCGCATCGAAAGCGGGGCGCCAATATCCCTCATAATATAAAAAGTAGTGCAATTTAGTTTTGCAAGAGTGGTCAATTGAAATTTCAAACGTCAAGTGAAAAACGCAGTGGATTAAACATCAAATAATTACAAACCACAGCTACATCAGATGGAATTTCTCTAATTTCAGGTGAGCTACAGAATAAACAATCATTCAGATTTAATGGGTATCAAATTTTAATAGAAAGTTGACAAATTCATTAAATTGGCTACAAATATCATAGGGTACTACAACCAGCGCGAAAATTACCAAATTTTGAAATTATTATATGCCACAAAAAGGACACAAAGGAGTAAATTAGAAAAAATAACATAAAGAACTCTTGTCATAAGATACTTATCGCGCTTGCCCATTAAACATGGGCTCGTGCGATAAGACCTGTCTTATGGCACTTGTTCTTTAATATACCATTGTCAAACGTAAGTGTAACTAAACTATATTTCTAGTACTAAAATGTATGGCTACTATTTATTAATTAACTAACGTAGTAACGTACCTGCATCACATCAGGTTGCCCGCGCAATTTTTCCGCTTTTATAGGCATAGACATAGCGCCTTGTGGTATGCTGGTAACAGATGTCACTCTTCCTGGTACTAAAAGTTTAGACGAACCAATAACGTCACCGGTAGTTATTTCGCAACTTGTTGGTATAGGTTTCGTAACTAACTTTGTCGAAACGAATTGAAACATTGCGAAGGAGACCCCGTATAGATAAAAGACCTTTATGAATCGTAGTACCTGCCAAAATTGATAATTGACAGGTACTGTTCAGTAAAATCCAAGGCTTACGCGCTCACTGCCGAGTTTTCAAGCTAACTAAATCGTTTACGATTAACAGGTTGATGGTAAAGTGAACTGGTAAGGTGATAGTGGTTTGATATCACTTTGACCACTACCCACCGCCCACCGTATTTTACGGGGGGTGTGTATAGAAAGTCACCCCTGTTTGCAGCATCACATTAGATACATCTGCACAGGGATGTATTTAACATTTTGCAATGTATCGGCCCTTGTTTCTTCATAGAATACATTATTTTTGAAAGGGAAGCCACACCTTGTACAGCTTTGTTATTTATTGATATAAGTTATCATCTATTTAGTAGTAGTAAGCAGTAATTCTTTGTGAACCGAAATGACGTTCCGGTTATGACGGATTTGCAAAGTTTTAAAGTAACTTTTGAAAATTTATTTTAGTATTTGATGTTTGATCCACGTTTTCCATCTACTACAGCTTGGCCTTTTGCTAATCACAGACTAGAACTATCAGTAGGTACGCTATCAAGGAAACTTGATGAATAAATAAATTCAAATCATTAACCGTATCACATACCATACTTTGGCAAAGAATGGTAGAGAGTTGCATTGCAGAAATACTGGAACTTAAGCTATTGAAAATTGTAGGAATATTAAGTACCGATGGGTGTCATCTAGCTTGCGTTCAGTTAAGAGGCTGTGTGGAATAATTTTGAAGCCTACGTTTATCATTTTGAAGAAGCAATACATGATGGTGCAAGAGATAAATATGATAAATGCACTTATAATGACTTGAAAAGAGAAATAACATGTACAGAATCTTACTGGAGGATTGATGTGTGATGTTCTCCAAGAATTATCAGAATTAAGTCTACAGAATCGTGGACCTGAACATGGACCTGTATAAGAAAAATAAGAAAATAAAAATACTGGTACAAGTTATGAAAAAGACAAAACTTTTGGTCGCTGCTGTACCTAATTTTAGATATCGTAGAGCCCTACTTTGCGAAAAAGGTTTAAAAAAGGATTCTTTCATTGATTCAATTATATAAAATGGAAAGTCAGTCAAAAAAGAGTCTACTTGGTCTACTTGATCAAAAGCATTGGTCTGAAGGTGTTGAACTAAACTGCAATTCAGAGAAAAGACTCGAATAGAGATATCCAGGAAAACTGTTGCATTTGACATGGATTCTGAATACCATTTCCATTTCTTCAAATGAATGTGAACTAAGGTTATCGCAGACGAATCTAATTGCCAACCCCGCAAGAGCTTTGTTGAAAACTAACATAATTCCAGCGCTTTCCTTCATCAAACCTGTCGGACCACACCTGAGAATATTCGATCCTTCGAGTATCTTGATTTCACGTTTCTCAGAGTGTGGCATGCGGTCATAGATACTAACAACAAGAAAAGGGGTGGAGATTATCCGGTCGAGAATTGAACAAAACTTTGGAATTTACCATAAACATGGTGCTTAGATGCAATAAATTTAATTTATGTTAATAAACGATTATATATGTAGTTTTTTTTAATAAAAGAGTGAGTTCGACATCTTTTTTATTACAAAAAAGGTAACCACTGGTAGCAAGAAATTTGATCATTTTGACCCAGCATTACTGTGTATCACGGCCCATGATAATTGTATTTTGAAACGATTGAATTATTTATCCAATTCAATGGTCAGAGCAAATGCAGTTTCCTAGGTCCTCGAGATATATCAAGGCTACGAAATATATCTGTTTCGACCATACTTTTACACAACTGGTTGGTATAGTCTGCTACAGATATGACGATTTTCCGTTTTACGACTTAAAAGAGTTATTCGATAATATTTATCGGTAAGAATTGTAAAATACTTAGGTTATGTTCATATTTCTTTTGTATAGATCGGATGTTATCGACAAACGCAAATTATCTAAATTGTAATGTCAATAGAGAGGTTATTAAATGGTAAAACCAAAAGTCCTTATATATAGAAATAGACTATAGATATGTTACTTTCTTATCTCATTTTTTTAAATAATAGTCATTTTAGGTGCCTAAGAGTTAAGAAAATCACTACCTGCCTTCAAGTTCAATATGCCGGGGTTTATCAATTACAACAAAAAAAATTGATGACCCCATTTACTTATTTCCATTCGAAGTATATTCTCTTAATGTTAATAGATTAATCTAAACTTCTGCCGTGTGTCTATGAGAGATCCTCTATACTTACCTATACGTCATTTGAATTAAAAAGACAAAATAACATGGAACAACGACCCTTGTAATTTAGACGTCTACGTTCTTTTAAAGTCATTGTACCATGAAATCTTCTTCAAAGGTTAAACCTATGCTTTATCCATGTTGTATGCCATTTGTTATCTTTTTCTTCTTTACGAAACCACCTTAAAAGATCAAAATTTAACGGTAATAGTAAGATACTGCGTACCGGAAACGTAAGAAAAGACATTTATTTTCATTTATGTTTATTAATACTGTTACACTCACCGTGTAACCGAAAAACAATTCTTTTTTTTTTAATATTATTTTATGGTATTTCGTAACTATTTCTGTTCTCTATTTATTAAGGATAAGTTTCAGAATTA
>JARFOC010011969.1:0-35718 GCA_031763485.1 Osmoderma eremita | reverse complement strand
TATATTTTTTGTAATTATTAATTAAATAATATAAATCACAAATATTTTCTTCACAATCAATCCAAAAGAAAATTGTTCTAAAAGGCAAATATTCACGGCATCTAGGTCGAATTTGAGTAACCTTAGCGTAGAGAGCGGTATTAACTTGAACATCAACATGACATCAACGTACAAATTCCTCGAAGCAGTGAGCAGTGTGAGCGGTTGATTTTACTGCACACACATCGAGCAGGTACATGTACCTGCTCGATGTGTCTGGTTTCGTATGTCTACCAAACTTGGTCTTGATCGGAGCAGTTAGCGGAGCAGGAACAGATTATATGGCCAACAGGAACCTGCTCTTTCTGCTCCGAGCTTCGGAGCAGGTTAAAATTATCAGGTATGTGATTTCGCAGCCATCTCTAGTTAGCAGTAGTGTTATAGGTTTCTTTTGTAACATTTATGATTCCAGCATTCAGAAAATCAAGAAATAAAACAGTTTTACGAGGCGACATTAAAATGAAATCTGCCTAACCAGTAAAGAAAAGATTTACTGAAAAAACGGCTACACTTATTGTTAATCCAACGCATCTCCAATAATGCGATACCCTAAAAAAACATTCAGTTTAGGAACGAGAAAATAGTACGACGTGCTAGGTCAGGGCATGAATAAATTTAATGCATTATTTTTCATCTCGATTTTGTTATTTTTCACTACCCACGCTCGAAATAATGTCAGCTCTGGTCAAGTGGTGAATTGTAAATACAACGGTTTCGAAACGTATCTACCCTTTTCATATTTCGTGTTTTATTTATATCTCCGTACATAAAAATATTTACAAGTGTTTAACCTTATTCTCGAAATTTTATGTTGATTGTGTAATATTTTAGGGCAAATAATACTTCTATTGGTAATACACAGTCTCGGGAAATCCACTTACACAAATTGATTTAATAAAATTCGGAACATATGTTTCCAACCACGTCGGGTCTCGAAACATATGTTTTATAAATCAATTGAGAGCATTAGTGGTGACGTCAACTCTATGAAACTTTTTCCAAACAAATCAAACTACTTAACCTCATATTCTGCTCACATTGTTCGGTTTGCTTTAAAAATGCTTTATTTCTAATTTGTGTGCAGCTTGGTATGGTATCGTGTTTCTTCTTTGCCCTTATTAAGAAATCGGTGATGTGCTTTGCTTGTAATCACCACAGCGAGTAGAAGAAGTGCAAGTATTTTTCAAAGAACTCTGATAAACACACTGTTCGGATTAGTCCTCCCGCACAAAGTATTAATTAATTCGGGACGATTAATGTAACCAAAAAATTCCGGCAGTTGCGTCCTACACGATCAAACAAAGCAGATGACAAGGAAAGCACACCACTCATTTGTAACCTCTCGTTTCAAACCATTAATTATAAAAAAAGAGCTTCTCAATAAAGGGTCATGCTATTACAGATTTAAAAGTCCCCA
This sequence comes from Osmoderma eremita, assembly GCA_031763485.1. Lineage (NCBI taxonomy): Eukaryota > Metazoa > Arthropoda > Insecta > Coleoptera > Scarabaeidae > Osmoderma > Osmoderma eremita. The sequence goes on along the minus strand of JARFOC010011969.1, from coordinate 34,262 downwards.
TAGATAATATTATAGCATCGACTGAGGGAAGTATCAAACATTTGGATCAATATACGAAAAGGTATATTAGAAATGGGTGCAAGATTTAATTAAAAAGGAATATTGAAAATTATAAAAGCTATAATAATACGAAACCGGATCTCGAAATTATTAAAGGTTTGAGAAAAAGGGATTGTTTTTTATCTAAAACCAGATAAAGGGAATACGATAGTCATTATGGATAAATATCGGCAGGACCATACAAAGAATTAAAAAAGAACCCCCCTACCCGCGATGATTAGACAAGTTAAAGACACAATTAAAGTGGAAAAATCCTAAAATAAACACTAAACTAAAATAATGGTAATCAGCGTATAAAGATATGCCATTTTATTAGCATAAAACTGTTAAAAATTGTAAAAAATATTAAATCAATTTCAAACTACAATGCTTTTTTGAATCATGCCCATTTAAGATGGCGGAGTAGTTCCAGATTATGTGCCGATTTGCACTGGCAAGGAAGCTAAATTGTGCGAATGTATGGATAGTTATAACCTTTAGTTTCAATACCTAGGAAAGTTTTTATGGAAAGCTTTTCTTTTGTGAAATCAAATCAATTTGAATCAAAAATTTCCTAATATATGAATATATTACGTATTTGCTGTTGTTAAAATTAGTAATAGTAAAAATATATCCTGCATTTTTAGTAAGCTACTTAAAAACCACCACAAAGTCGTCAAACAAAAGCTGAAATTTTGAAATATTGGCGGGAAATTTAAATTTGAATTACATAGTATAAAATAATAGGATACAGGGCGGCGGCTTGAAATAGTAAAACTAAAACAAAAATATACCCTTACCACCTGAAATTAAGGTGATAAGGGTGTATTTTCGTTTTAGTTTTGAATATACACGTAAATGAATCGTGACTTCAAAGCAGAAAATCTAAAAGGATAGATACGTCGGGTGTGTCGTATCAATCATATAGATTTCGATCCATAAAGTCAAATTTATTATGAATTTGTCAGTCCCTAATAGTTAATTTCCCCCTAAAATGAAGGTGGAAGCCTCTAAAAAGGAATAGTCAATCAATCAAATCGCAAATTCTCGGAAAAAGTCGTTCAAATTGTAATAAATCGTCTCCTATAGAGAATTGTACTCCCAATTTTTGCGAGATGTATAAAACGCGTATTGTTATCTACTTCAGATACTGTTGAACGAAAGCAAAAAAAACCTTAAAAAGGATAATAATAATAATAATAATATCGTCTTTATTAAAGAAAAATAAGAACAATAGAGCAACCTAGGGCGAAGAAGGTAGAAGAGGGTAGAATAGCTAAAAGCTATTCTACCAATTAACCCATGTTGTTCATAATAGGTAACAATATTTAAAGTTAAATTACAATTGTGTGGAAACGTACTGTGGAAACTAATTAGAAAAGCATGAACTACTATCATTAGTAACACAAATTCGATAATGTCACAAAATACATAATACAACTTCATAGTATATACCTATATTTATTGAAACTCTAGTAGGGCGACCTACCTAGCATAAATATGACTTGCCTCTTAAACAGTCAGTGACATCCGCTTTTTAAATATTGCAACATGTTCATTATAGACAACTACAGCATTATAGCCCAAAGACCGCATAAACATAGCTGTTTTATGTTGTGGTAAGCTCATACTATCCCTTCCTCTAACTTTAACACTATGACTGTCACCACGATATGCAAGTTTAGTTCGTAAATAAATGGGATATCCTTTTTGTAATAATTTGTATAGGACTACCAAGTAACTCAGTTTTACCATATCTGGAAAACGTAGCCAGCCTATTTGGATATATTTATAACTAATGTGATCGTACTTATTTGCAACAGGTATTCTGTATAATTTTTTGACGCTTCATTGTGCAACAATCTAGACAGGGGTAATGCACTAAAATGGCGTATGAAACCACAGACATGATACGTGCATTACATAACTGCTTTTTTAAAAGAAAACTTATAATTTCTTTATTTATATAACACGCTCTAAGTCGGATGTATACATAACCTAGCAGTATGTTCAAGAAATCTCAGATCGTTGTCCAGAATTACTCTTAGTATTTTAATATGTTTTTCAAATGGTATGGTATTTTGATCTATTTTGATTGCCAGTCTTGGTTCTACATTCAATATATTTCTTTTGGAGCAAAACAAAATGCTAGAAGATTTAGCTGGATTTAAATGCAAATTGTGCCAAACCGCAAACTCCCTGATAAGATTCAAATCGCTATTTATGTTCATCTCTGCAATATCAGCATCAGCAGGGTTAAAAGTATACCACGACTGAGTGTCATCTGCATGGCCCTGAAGAAGTGAATGCCTGGCGACCCGGAGTGATCGTTAGTATATAATGTAAATAGCAACGGTCTCAGTATCGAACCCTGTGGCACACCCGAACATATCCGCCTCACATACGATCCTGCTTCACCAATAAAAACCCTTTGCGTCCTGCTACCAAGGTAGCTTTGAAAGAATGATATAGATGTGTAATCCAGTCCGTAATAAGACAGTTTCGCATCAGTTGATGGTCTACTGTATCAAAGGCTTTCGAGAAATCCAAAGATACTACTGCAGCAGCCTTATTATTATCGAGTGCCGTAAAGATGTTGCCTGTCAAATTTAGCAAAGCAGAGACAGTGCTGTAGTCCACCCGAAAGCCAGACTGCACATCTGGAATAATACTGTTTTCGACAAGATAAGCAATTGATTGTAGATGTACAATACGTTCCAGTACTTTCGAGAGGGCTGGCAAAATGCTTATAGGGCGTAGATCTTGGACATCTCTTGGATTTCCTTTCTTCGCGATTGGAGGAACTTTGGCTTCTTTCCAGGTAATTGGAAAATATCCACGCTTCAGGCGTAAGTAATATGAGGTAGCAAAACAGGCAGGCAAAAAGAAATCATTCCCAAGGAAATGCCATCCGCACTCCTAGCATCCGAGTTAATACTGCTTATAGCTTCTAAGACAGTCTGAGATGTCATAAGGCTGAAAGTAAAAGTTAAGCCATCTCTACAATTATTTTTTAAATAATAGTCAACCATTTGGTAGCAGTTATTGGTCTTGTTATATGCGGACATGATATTTATGGGGTCGGGATGAAAAAGGTGTTCCGATGCACCTGATGTTCTTCTTGTGTTGATGTTTAAATCGTATAGTGCATTCCATAAGACTCGTGATTGCTTAGTACGCTGTAAAAATTCCAAATACGCCTTCTTTTCACGTCTTATTGAACCCATCGCAAAATTTCGCAACAGCTTGTACTCTGTCCAAGCTCCTAATGTTCTGCAGCGCTTTTACTTCACGAATGCCCTATCTATCTCTCGCAAAATACATTTCAAGGTATCTGTAAGCCAAGGCGTGGGTGGCTTAGTGACCCCGTACTCGCTTAATTGGAGCATGCACATCGAGCAAGGCCGTAATGTAATAAGTAAGATAAGCCACCTTGTTATCTATGTTATCAAGGTAAAGCACACCATACCAGTCGATGGAATTTAAGTCATAATGGAAGAGACTACAAAATTAAAGTATTTAAAATCTCGAATAATTATAAATTTTTTTTCTATCAGATGTAACAGGTATATCAAGGCAGTAGTAAGCCAAGCAGTGATCCGATATATGGGCAGTATTTATAACGTTACTTTCCACAACAATGTTTACATTATTTATAAATATTGGATCCAATAAGTTTGATGTCGAATCTGTGATACGCGTTGACTCAGTCACCACTTGGTGAAATCTGTGCGACCCAAAAGTTCTGCTAATCTTATTACTTGGATTCAATAAATTAATATTTGAAATCGCCCATAACTATAATGTAATCATAGTATGGTGGAATGACAGACAGTATCCTATCAAAAACTTCGACATATTCATTAATCTTTCTACTTGGAGGCCGATCCACAATACTGACTGCTATACTAAACTTATTAGTTTTTATTTTTAGCCATATATGTTCTAGTCCTCCTCCTTTTACATTAATAAAACCTGAAATAATATTATAAATACAGTTTGTTCTGATTCCTACCCAGCCGATCGTTCCGAAAAAAAATTGTAACCATCAATAGATACACTATCCCTGGATACACTGGGACTCAACCAAGTTTCAGTTACTGCCATAACATCAAAGTTGTTATCGTAAATTCATTGTTTGAGCTCAAATTAACTACTAAACAAGGATCTCATATTTAAGTGACTAAACGTAGTACTAGAAGTCTTATATGTCGCCATAATTAAAAAAAAAGATATCCTTATAAATATACGACCCCTATATACACAAAATCTTATACAAAAATGTAGAAGCTACCTCTGTAAATGTAAGAATTACATAGCTATTAAGCAAAAAAAAAACACCAAAGAGAAACTAATATGCATAAATATAGCAATTATTTGCAATCGCAATACTTGTTGTGTATGAATTAGTGACATATCAAGGTTACAAATATTAAGAGGCTATGCTTAATTTATCTCACGTAAATATGGCATCTACCTATATTACTAAAGAATTACAAAGCTATTAAGCAAACAATACATAAAGAGAAGTAGATATACAGAAAGATAATAATTATTATTATTCACAATCGTAATGCTTATTGCATATAAGAAGTAATTACTTCTATAGACAGGAAACAGAAACAAATAAGCAGAAAAACATACTCGGTAAGTTAGGTACATTATTTTTTATCCCTACTAGCTTTAACCGTTTGCCCCGCTTGTCCCTTTATACCACCGCGAATACCCATAAATCTGGATTGATGGGTATTCATAGGGCCGGGATAACTTATTTGCTAAATAGAAATAACGTCAAAAGCAACCATATGGAACTTAGTGAACTTTATTTTGGTTCCAAGGAAATATTCTATTTTTTTTAGCGCACCTGATATTTGTTTTAGAAACGATTCGCAAAAACTCCCCGTGAAATCATTTTCCAAGCCCTTTTAAAATAGCAATGGTAATAATGTTATTTTCACAGAAAACTACAAAAAAAAACGACGAAACAGCTTTACAACGAAGTTCCAAACACTTTACACTGCTAACTAACTAACTAACCAACCACTCAACACAAAGATAGGAAAAATCTTACTGCAGAACTCCTGTGGAAAACTTGGTAAGCTTCGGCTGTCAAGGTTGGTAGCACGTACGAGCCAACTCTAGCGGGGCAAAAAAGTTAATTGACACAGTACATACGAACACAGCTCTAGTAAAACGCCTATCGGATTCAATATGGAAGTACGTGTAACAAAGAAAGCAGCACGAAAGAAACCGGTTATTTAATGCTACTACGAGATAAAGGTTTCTTAGAAATTGCTTGGATTAATATAAGGGAGAAAAGGTTGTTTTATTATTTAATTAGCTGCGCGTTGAAAATTGAAGGAAGTTAGTGGTTTCCGCACCGAATTAGAGTTGTTATAATAGTAAATTTATTATATAATCCATTCCTCAAACACCGTGAGGTGTAGAGGATTTTACGTAACATACACGATTAAAAGTGGGGCTACTTTGTGACACATGGGGTTACATTGTCACAGGTCCCTTAAGAATCACTTTCTTTTCCTTGTTCGGTTTTATAGCCGAACCAGACCTATTCTAAGGTTAAACCAGAAAACTAGAACATGTTTGCCACCTGTCACACATAGGCTTAAGTTCCTGCTCTAAATGGGCACTTGGTTAGAGCTTGACTTAATTGACAATCAAATTCAATGAATGACAGTTGATGCGGAAACTTTCTGTGGGTGAAATAGTTCTACAGAGGATTTCATATCAAACGTAAGTTCTTACTGAAGTACAATAGTAGACATTATTTTAGTGTTAATATGATATCCTTTTAATGACGTTATAATTTTGTTTTTGTTAATAATCATGGAATTTCCAAACGACGCGGAAAAAGAGCGTTATTCCATGTTCCTGAACTGGTGAGTATTCTCATTACTGTTTAAAAATTTTCTTTTATATTTAGAATATTTTATGTTAGGTAATTTAAGCGCTCTTGTTAATTGTTCCCAAGTTTTCTATTTTTGCAAATGAATGTTAATTTTTTAATGTTCTGCGTATTCTTTTATTGAAAACATGCATGTTCCATGCGTAAAGACTTATAAGGTTTTCTTGTAAAATCAGTAGAGAGGTTACTTTATGCAGTAAAGCTATTTTCCTTTGATTTCAATAGAAATATGTAGGTGTGACAAAGTAACCTCCACTCTTTATTATTGCTATATAATTATAATTCATAGTTTCCTCGATGAGCTTATCTTAATCTTATCGCAAGCTTTTGTGTTGATTTCTTCTTCGTTTTCTCAATGATTATAAGCTGCAGCAGGACAAAAATTTTCTTTCAGGGGAGGGGCCAAATAAGTTTAAACTTGAAATATTATGTAACATAAATTTATTATATAAATTTTTAATACATAAATCCAATTTTAATTGAGAAAACATAATGTTAAAATTTATAATTAATGCCATATTTGACATTGCAAATCTGCGGCCAACTCGTTGCCGCACGACTTTTAAAAACAATCGCTTTGCACATTACACAGACACATTACATCGACTTCAACTCCATACATCCATGTATTTCCTGCTTGAAAAGTGTTTATGGCAAGGCCTACTTCGAACTCCATCACATTATTCTATCTACATATATTCCACATCAATGAACTTCGTTATAGTACGGAATCTTTTGTGAGAATTTTCCAGACAAGGCATCAAGGAAACATTATTTCCAGATAGTTTCCCAATGGATGGGCTTCAACATGTAAAATTTGGAGCTTCGATAACATTTACTGTCTCGAGAAGATTTAAATAAATGTAATGTTGTATGGCACTTCATAAAATTATATTAGATTCCACGTCACGTTTTTTTTATGGAATTATTATATTTCATTGTATACTCCATGAAATATACCATAAATTGACCAAGGACAATACATAACCAATGCAAAATAGTAACTTAAAATAAATCCGCCGTTGTTCTTTTCGTGCGTGTACAGACAAAGAATCAATTTATAATAAATCCATTCATCCTTTTTACGTCAAAGTAAAATATATTTTAAAATCCTCATTTTCCAAAGGGCGAAAAATAGTATCACAATGACACAAACCCGGATTGTGGATGTATTCATATATAAAAAGAACAAATTCCTTTGTATCCATATATCCAATCTCCTTCAGTTCTGGTTTCCATACGCGGGTATTATCGGAGGTAGAATGTGTTCATCTTTCAATCCGTTCCATAAAAGCCCGTTTTAATTAAATCCTGGCGTTGTCCCAGGGAATCTGCATAGAAATTTATCTCGCTTTTATCGTTATCCCGCGTAATAGTATTTCGACCGCCAAAGAAAAGAAAAAGCTTCCATATTTTCGTTCGGTCTTCGTAGATTTCCTTATCATTTACCTTAATTCCTAATGGTATTTGGATTTCTAAAGCCATTTGTTGAATAAATGTGAAAAAGTTGTAAGGTAAATGCGTTATTGTGTGTGCCTAGTGTTACCTGGTTAAAAGTAGGATTATACGAGAGATGTTTCGGTTGTAAATTACAGACAGACTACTTTATTTGTAGAAATCAAACATACACTTAGTAAAAGCGTAAACGGTTAGCTACTTTTTAACATAATCGCCGCAAATGTTAAGGCACTTATCCCAGCGAAGCACAATCTTCTGTAAACCCTCTTCGTAAAAGGTGCGATCCAAATTTGTAAAATGCTGCCGTACTTCCTCTTGAACTTCGTCAACGTTTTCAAACCTTTTACCCGACAAATAAGCTTTCAACGGCCCAAACAAATGAAAATCAGAAGGAGCCAGGTCTGGACTATGGAGTGGATGGACAATAACTTCCGTCTGATTTGATGTGTGGGGTCTTGCACCTGATTCCTTTCGGCAACCTTCCTCTTCTCTTCAGCCGAATGGCTTTGTGTAGTTTTCCGGAATTTGGCAAAAAATTGTTGATTGTAGTTTTCGATGGTAAAAACTCTATGAGAAAAATGCCTTGCATATCCTAGAACGCAGTTGCTATTGTCTTTCTTGCTGACTGCTGAATGTCGAATTTTTTCGGTGTTGGTGAAGTCGAATGCTTCTACGTCATCGAGTCGTTTTTTGGTTCGGGGGTATGGTGGTGTACCCGCGTTTCGTATTGTGTAACTATAGTCTCTGGAAATCCGTTTTCCTAACGATCGCGTTTTAAAAGCTCCATTGCCGCCGCCATTCGTTGCATTTTGTGTTGGTCGATCATCAGTTTTGGTACCCATCTCGCGGACACATTTCGATAGCCTAATTCAGATACGGTTTCACTAACAGAGCTTTTGCGAATGTCGCTGAGTAGAACAATTTCCCGTATTTTCAATCGACGATCTTCTCGAATCAGCGTATCGACTTTTAATTGATTCTCATCCGTTTTCGTTGTTGATGGTTTTTGGATCGTTCAGAGTTATGCGTCCGCTTTTGAACTGTTTACACCAAATACTAACTTGTTTTCGACTCATAACGGCTTCTCCCTAATTCTTCAGTGTTTTTCAGTAAGTGTTTCATTATTTGCATGCAAAAAACGAATGACCGTTTTCACATCAAACTTGGAGTATGTTTCCATCGGAACTGACATTGTGCGGCTGTCACTGCACACGTTGCACTGAATCTAAGGCAATGACAGTAGCCACCTTTACAGTACATGTGCACATCTAAAATGTGTGCAAGTTTCAACCTGATCTGAGCGACGTAGACGGTGTGTCGCGCAAACGCACCTTAGTAATCAGACATCCCTCGTACAATGTGTTAAAGGTATTAAATCTAACAAACAATATTTGTTGAATGTATTAGGATCTAAAATACACTCATGTTAAGCAATTAAATATGAAAATAGCTTAGTTGAATTCTGCACAAATTAATACACTGCTCAAAATATTTAATGGATATTGCATAAAAAAGATTTCATACACTTTTAGTTCCACTATTTTGGTTTCAATGCTTGTAAGCAAGCATGTGAACACATTATTGTGTTTTAAACTTGTTTGAACAAGCTTAATGTGATCTTGTTGAAGAGTATAACGTTTCATTGTTAATGTAGGAAAAATATCGAAATTTTATATTTTGTAGAAGTTTTATTTGAATAATTCTTACGAAAAAGAGGATCTAACAACATGTATGATCCCAACGAACAGCTAAAACCAATTGGCATCATGATGGTTGAACTATGTTAGAGAGTTTAATTGGAGAATCATACTCTCTCTGATATTCTCGGCGGCATACTTCGTGCGGTAACACCTCTTCCCCCTGTTAACGTGACATTGGATTAAGATCTGGGAAATTCGACGTTTATTTATAAGCTGTTTTTGGAAATCAATAATTTGATGATTATTTATCAATTACTCTTCATTATATTTTATTATTTGTAGTAATTTTTTTATAATTTCAGGGTTATATCAGATAAAACATTAAGGAAATATAGTCTTGATACTATTACACTTTAAACTATATATAAAACATTATCTATCTACTCTATCTATTTCGACAAAATAGCTCGTTGGTTATCTTAAAATATTTGCGGTTTGCCCACTCTTAGCATTCTTAAGTTATAAATTGAAACATTAAGAATCAGTGTTATTCAAGTGGTGTTCTGTGTGGTGCAAATCTCTCAGAGTGCGACGGCTGACATTATCTTCCTTCGTAGATTCTGCTGAGAATGGCAACTTAGTTGCCGAAATACGTATCCAGGAGTTCTTCACTCATCGAGGTGGTAAGGGTATTTTTTTATTATTTATTTTATTTTTGTTTTTACTATTTTAAGCCACCGTATCCTATTTTGTATTTTATATTAATAATCACAATCAAACAATTAAAAGTGGGTTAAAATGCGAGAGATTGGTTAAAGTAATTTTGCTAAAACACCGTTCTAGACGTCCTTATTTCGAGCTAAGCGTTCTAAGCACACACTTTGATTGTTATCTCTAAGTATTCTGTAAGTGTCCTTATTTTTCCGTAACAAATTTAAAAATCATCAATAGCAAAGTACTAACTACTCTTTTAACGCATCGAGGTTTAAAGGTTATTCCGTTTAGCAATCCTTCATGTATCCACCAAATATTCTACATTAAATCTAAATAATTTAAATAATTGTGAAGAATGCTAAGTGAAATAATTGTGGCATCAAGCTGAAACCAACAAAACAATAATTTTTTTCATAGCTAAATGATTTTAAGAACTTCCCAATCGGCTAAAGCAACTGTGATTTCGACTAATGCAATTCTTACGATTGCGAAATGCTCACTAAAGTGAACATCATCAGCAGGACTTGCTCCAACTTTGCTTGCAACGGAATGCTCTTTCATTAAGTATAATGCATAATACTAATACATACATTTTATAACTTTTCTAAAATGGTTTGCTCAGCTAAATTCATATGCCCACCTGATTTTCATCAGTCAAACAATTTGCTGTTAATCCTAGCAATATTATTTAATTACAATTAGAAGGAAAAACTTATCCAATTCCAAATTGTCAATCTATTAAACCTACCAAGTAAAACACATCAAAAAATAACACCTACCCACACGGGTTTGACGATGTATATCAATCACATCTCTCCATATGTTCACTGTGGGGAACTTAATCAAAATTTTTCAATGTCAACACGGTAATTTTTCCTCATGTAACATCTTCCTTTCTGTATTTTTACTCTATTTTCATTTACTTTTCCTTACGCTTTTTGACAGTGTGCGCTAAGACCTTTTGTGATCTTCCAAGAGTAGTTTATTTATTACAGACACGTCGCGCGTCGGCGTTATTTACTTGAATAACGTAGATAACTTCGTTATTTAAGGAACCCGAACGGTCTCTTTCATATTTCGATTACCAGGGTTGTCTAATTACGAAATAATTGGACCGATATCTTCGATGTTTGCACCTGTCATCGAAATGTATTCCTTCCACGTAACCCTGTATTCAGGTGAATTTAGTAATACCTTTTCGTTTACCCTTATCATTATAAAGGTCCAATAAATATAGGGTATAATTACTTATTTGGTTGATATAACTTCCGCTTACAATTAGTAAAGTGTCTTTTTCGTGTTAACTAAACACACGTGACCTATTTCATGTGAGAAATTCAATATTGTGTCTTTGATAACTGTTATTAACTAACATTCACAGCGCCAGGGAAAATATGTTTCTTATAAATATTCCACAGATAAAAATTCAAATGTTATTTAAATGTTGCAAACATTAAATAACAAAGACTCATCAGTGTGCAGATACATACTCAGTTGGAAATTTCACATTTGTTAATGAGAGCGAAACATATGTGTTAGAAACCGGCGTAGTTGCGAATGCAATGTACGGGGTGACGCATTAATGTGGCAAGGATCGACATCTCCGTTATCATATAAAATATCAAAAAAAGTTATTTACGAAAATTGTAGACAGTCTTAAACTTAACATTTTAAAATTGCTTTACATGTATACAGGATGTTCCATATCACCAGGGTAAACCAAAGTATATATTTTCTTAAATGGAACACCCTATATATTACTTAGGTTAAGCTCATGCCTCACACCCCCAATTTACAATTTCATTCAATTATACAGCGTGTTTCACTAGTTATCGTCAATTTTATATGAAAGTCACTGTGAGTTCGAGGTTTGTGTACTGCAAACGACACAGACTGAAATTTTTCTTTTACAAGCATAGATTTTTTTATACTGGCCCACTTTTATAGCAAAGTGACGTTTTTTTTTTTAAATTGTCAAAACTGAATAAAAACTCAAATACATTAATTTCTTATTATTTTAAATGGATCATTTATATCATAAAGAAAGAATAGTTTAGCTACTTTCATCTTTATAAAGTCATTAATTTCTAAGATATTTTAAAGTGTTTTTAAAAAGTGAGATGTTTTGAAATTATTTTGATATAATAAGTTAGCCATGGAAAAATGACAGTTAATGTTTAATACAACTACAAAATACAAACATTTATAACTTTGTGCACTTTTTTTGTGGGGTAAGTAGGAAATTTGAGTAACGGGATTTTTCCATATTTTAGCCCCACTTATCTGGGAGTTCCAAATATAAATGTTTACTATAATTAAATATAGCAATTTATTAATTTATGACATATTTATTAATTAATAGATATCTACAAAATTTAATCAATTAACCCAACTGTTAACAATGTAGTTCTATTATAAATGTTCCAAATATTCACCAATACAACACTGTAGCCGTTCTTCAAGGGACTGTCCTACGATTGTCGAATATGGGGAGGCTACTAAATTCGAGTTACGGCAAATAACACAGCGTAGTCTAGAATTAATTAAAGAAGAACTTCAAGAAATCGACTGGAATCCTGTTCTACATACTCCTGATGTAAATGTGTGCTATAAAGTCTAGAGAATTCTAGACAACATAGTTAACAAATTTGTTAACAAGAAAGTGATTAACACATCAAATGCATCTAGGAAAAGATGGAGTACTGATACAATTAAAAACGAATGCATTGTAAAAAGCCAGTTATATGAAGATGTGCTGAACAACAGTGAACAGCTGAAAAAAGAAATTAATGATTCTAAAAGACGATCATTTTCGGAGTATATAAGCAACTCAAAAAACAAGAGTGGAGCAACTTGGGAGGTAGCTAATCAATTACAGAGCCGTTCTAAGAAACAACCTTTTAATCTAAAAGATTTTAAAGACATTTATAATGACGATGTATACATTTTGGAGGATATTAATAATCATTCCATAGATTCTTCATCAACGTAAAAAAAAGTAATTATCCACAATTAAAAAATGCAAGATACATACCGGTGTTACATTTTACATATCCTAAAGAGATGGTGGGTGTTATTTATAGTTTAAATAACACAAAAGCAACCGGTGTTGACGGCATCTCGGTCTCGTTGTTGAGAAACTGCTCGGAGCAGCTTGCGGTTCCTTTGGCCCTCATTGCCAACATCTCCTTCCGGCATGGAGTATTTCCTGAAATGTTGAAATCAATAGTTATAAAGCCTCTTCACAAGAAAGAAGATAGAACAGATTTTGATAATTATAGGCCAATATCTTTGGTATGTACCATATCAAAGATCATTGAGGTCCTAATGTATAACAGAATGGTCAACTTTTTATCAAAATATAACATCTTCCACAATAATCAAAATGGTTTCTTGAACAAGAGGTCTACAGCACGTGCAACTTTCCAATTTTTAGAAGAAATTACATGTGGTCTCAGCAATAAAGAATTGACCGTCTGTGCCTTGATGGATCTCTCGAAAGCTTTCGATAGCGTTCACCACGATTTCCTTCTCCAGAAGCTGGAGATGACGGGCTCTCCTGGTCCGGGATTTAATCCAATCTTATTTAACAAACAGAAGTCAATGTGTGGCGGCTTGTGATTTAATTGTGGTCCAAATAACACCGTCTTGGAGGGCAATATTTCGCGAAGTGCCCCAGGGATTCGTTCTTGAACCATTGCTTTTTTATTGTCCTGGGCTCCCCATATTCAAAGTCTATCAAAGACATTCAGTGGTCTGTGTTACGGTCTAAGGGTGATATCTCTGAATGTGAACATTGAAACATCCTAAAGTGTTTATCACGCATGTGTGCAATCCCCGCTGCAGTATGGTGTCATTTCTTGGAGTTGTGCCGTGAATGTACAGAGGGTGTTTGTGCTCCAGAAAGCTTGCTTCAGGGCAGTGTTTCAACTAAAAAGTAAGACTCATGTCAATTATTGCTTAAAAGTTAGAAAATACTGACCATGCCTTGTTTATACATACTAGAATCAGCTGTGTTCGTTAAAAGCAATTATAACTAACGTGTGCACGAACAGAACACTAGAGGTAAAGCTGATAGGTGGTTGCTCCCACCTCAGTCGCATTTGTCAAAAATACAGAGGCAAGTAGTATGGCAATGTATTCGATTAATTAATCACTTGCCTCAGAAGCTAAGAGATAAGCCAGTTCATATATTTAAAACGAAATTAAAAGAGTATCTGGTGGATAAATCTTTTTACACAGTGGCCGACTTTTTCAATACAATTCTGACGCTTAGTTAATTATTGATTGTTATATACTATATATTTTTTACTTCTGTTTGTCTATTTTGTTAGCATATGTCCTATTTAATTATATGAGTTTTTAGTTTTATACAATCATTAATGTTAAGATGAGACGTGTTCTACTCTGTGGCATTATAAAAATAGTCCTTTGACGAACGTTTAGGGGAATATTTTCTAATTACAATGGTAAATGATTTTCTAAAAAGTATAAATAAACTTGACCATTCACTCCAACTTCCAAAAAATGTGGTCCAATTACATAATCTTCTAGCTAGTAATGAAGACTTAAGACAGTCTTGCTGTCATTTTCCACGATTAACTCGTTATATTAAAATAATTTCTAAAAATCTCACTTTTATAAAAAGACTTTAAAATATCTTGAATATCTGACTTTAGATATAGAGAGTGCTTAATAAAGATGAAAGTAACTCTAACTATTTTTTCCTGTTTATGGTATGAAATAGCCTGTATTTCATACCATCCTTTAAAATAATTGAGAAATGATTGTATTTGAGTTTTGACTCATCCTGTATTCAGCTTTGACAACTTTGAAAAAAAACGTCACTTTGCTATAAAAGAGGACCAATATCAAAAATCTATGTTTGTAAGAGAAAAATTTCAGACTGTATTGTTTGCAGAATACAACACCTTGAACCTACAGTGATTTTCATATAAAATTGACCATAACTTCTGAAATACGCTGTATAATTATATGAAATTGTATATTGGAGGTGTGAGGCACGAGCTTAACCTAAATCCGAAATAATATACAAGGTGTTCCATTTAAGAAAACGTATGTTTGGTTCACCCTGATGATATGAAATGTTAAGTTTAAGACTGTCTACAATCTTCGCAAATAACTTTCTTTTGATGTCTTTATGATCACGGATATATCGAGCGTTGCCACACTAATGCGTCACGCTGTATGTACGTGGTGGGGACTCTGCCTTCGTTAGATGCATGCAAGAGAGCGAGGAGCGCAGATCGCAGTATCTGGCACGCGTACATTTATGATATTTACAGGGTGCGAGCGCACTACCGACTGCGGTATTCCCAACAATACATTAAAATCTGCATCCAATATGAAAATTTTCTGTACCTGTACGTTGTACTGAAATTTTCCTCCAAAACCTATTGAATATCCCCGGTGTTAATGATCTTCGGTCTCCCAGAGCGTGCTTCATCGGTCAAGCATTTGTGAAATGCTGAAGTCTGCGTTCGGATTAAAGTTTGGTGTTATTTGGTGCTGTAGTTAGTATTCTATTAAAATGGTAATGTATATTATTTTCAATCCTTAGTGGTTTAACGCGATGTAACGAATATGTTTGAAAGAATAAATGAATGGTATTGGTGAAAGGAAAGTATAGGATTGCTATTGGCGGAAGTGGATAATCAAATGGGCTTAATTGTAAGCTTGGTTTGGTCATTAGGCAATTCCTCAGAGTGCAGTACATGTCCTCTGAATATCTCATTTCAATATTTGGACGTACGCTAAAAGTTTCTCCGCTTGCTTCCTCTTTTACGTCTTAAGTATAACAAATAGAATCTGTTAACTGCCGCCATGTCACAGTTCACAGCCGTATCCCGCCCCACATTGCCCATTTGTTAGTTTCGATCTACTCCGAACAAAACCGTGCTAATGGATCGAAATATAGGATTTAGTATTGGGAAATAGCGCTAGACCGAAAGGTAAATGGGAGGATCGGATTAAGGAAAGTAGGAGTAGAAAGTAGAAGTAGAAAGCAGGAGTATATTATATTATATTTTCGAATGTCTTGGCAATGTTGGATAACTTAGTTAACTACTCCTGCGCGTTTCCTTGCAGAAGAAAAATACTTGTTGTTCTTGCAATATTATTTAGTGTGGTTAAAGGTTTTCCAGGTGCACATCTAGCGTTACGCAACCAAAAACCAAATCATTTTAAACATACTCCAAAATGAACCTTCCTTTCAATGAATCCTATCACTTGCACTCTTCCTATCAAATTCTATGTCACAGCAAACACACAATAAGCGCCAAGAGCTTGCGTGAACGGCAGAGGCATGCGTCGTCCAGCAGCCCGCGTTTTCGCGACATTTAGTCTTGGTCCGCCGTTGGTTGGAAGCGTATAAAATATGTATACCTCATATAAAAGTGCGCGCTGATTTTTCGATTCGAAACGACCTGTGAAACTCCTTTCAAACTTATTAGGAACTGTCTGACGCTTGAAGGCCGATCTGTTGGGGTCGGAATACAAACTTTCCGGGCGAGATATTTAGGAGCAAAGTTTTGGAGAAGTAATTTAAATAATTTTCAGGTAAGTCGGAGAATTTCCCGTATGTGGTTTAAAGACCTAGGAAACGATAAGAATTGAATTTGAATTTTTTTCTGCAGTAAATTTGTTTGGAAAATAAAATGTCCCGAGGCTTTTTTCGTTACTTAAATATCTGCCCAAATATCGTTTTTTATACCACAATAAAATGCGTTTAAAGTACAATTCTTGTCAGTTTTCCATTACTCTTCCAGTCATTCTGGCAAAAGCTTTTAAGCGTTTCTTTCCGTGTGCATATGGAATGTAAAAAGACAAATGAGCTTGGGTTAAAAGGACTAAAACCATGTATAGTATTCGTTTATATATGTATAAAAGATATGGTTTTAAAATGGCGAAAGAATTCACCATTAGTTAGAAAATTTTTGATCTGTTTGACTGCATGTTATAAAAAGCAGAATGTTAAACAAGGAAGTACAAAAAGGTCAAAGAAATCAAAACAGAAAAGTATGGAAGTTTTTGAAAGAATGTTGGCAGTTCATGATTCCAAAGGTTCTTTTTTGGTTTGACAACAAACTGACTTCTGAAACTTCATGATTCAATGGTATTCATAGAAGGCTTATTTTAATATTCAAAACCATTAATATATAATGTGTTCCAGCTATGCTGTGTCCAGTGTGAAATAGCACTCGTCTCAAAACAGCGTTGTTCCACTAAGTGATTTGGCGAAGAATATATCTTCTAAGGTTTAGCTAGAGAGTGTAGAACCTTTTTCCCCTTGTAGTTTCTCCTGAGAATGGCAACTTAATACCGGCTTATTGTTAGTAGCATTTAGGGTTATTTAATCATTATAGTGATAAGGTTTCTTTTTGTTCTAGTGTTACTATTTGAAACCACCGCTCCCTAATACTTTATAGGAACTTATTTTTTATCATGTTTTTCTTACATTTATAAATGGCAATCTACTCAAATTACGGCCATGGTAATTAGGAAATACATATAATGTAAGAAGACGATCTTGAGGCAGGCGCCTTTCGATCGCTCTTTGAGATTTCACCTACGTACCTCATGTTTAGTCCTCTTTCTACTAGATTCCCAACCAATAGAAATGCGCATTACTACTGCTGTAGCCACTTCCGTTACATAATTGAATACTTTCGGCCTGTACATGGTGAAGGTTCATTATCAATAACAAATAAAATGTTAAGTATCCTTCACAAAGTTTATTACGAAGTAACAATTGTTTCGCCACACAGTGGCTTCTTCAGACAAACTAAAAACTAATATCACTTCGTCGTCATTTTGTCAAAATTGAAATATGTCAATTTTTTCACAAAAAACTATAGACATATCCAACTTACCATTAGTTAAAATTATAAAAACGAACAATTAATTACTAGAGATTTATAAATCAAAACGTAAATTTAATAAAGGTGAATTATTGAATTCTGATTGATCGTTGAATAATAAATTTGAATTTTTAAGTTTGTTAATTTCCAAACGTTCTAACAAACCCAATTTAGCACCTTTGTTTTCTATATATAAAATTTTTAAAAAAATAAAATTTTAAAATCTTAAAATCACATTTAAAAATATGGTTTTCTTCTATTACATGGTTGTCGAAAGTCGAATCCTGCTTTTTACTTCCGTAAGAAGCATAATGTTCAGAAATTCTTTTTTCAAAAGTTCTGCCAGTTTGACCAACATATGCTTTCCCACATCCACATATCAACTTATAGAGACCAGATTTTTTATTTCTTTCAGATATATCCTTATTGTTTTTAATAAATTTTGACAAACTATTATTGGTTTCATAAGCAACATTAATGTTTCGTTTTCTTAAAAAAATAGCTATATCGTCTGATGGTTAATCTATGTAAGTTAGAATTCTAAGCAGTGAGGATTTAATTTAGTTAATAATAGGATAAACTGTCGATATAGTTTTGTGAAGTAATTTCTTTTTTAACATATTGTCTATTAATTTTGAAGTGTAACCATTATTAACTGCAATTTGTTTTATTAAATTAAATTCTTCAGAATTTTTTAGAATTAAATTTAATAAAACAAATTGCAAATTACAGTTCAAAATTATGCGGATGTGGAAAAGTATATGTTGGTCAAACTGGCAGAACTTTTGAAAAAAGAATTTCTGAACATTTTGCTTCTTACAGAAATAAAAAGCAGGATTCGACTTTCTCCAACTTTATAATAGAAGAAAACCATATTTTTAATTGTGATTTTAAGATTTTGCATATAGAAGACAAAGGTGCTAAATTGGATTTGTTAGAATGTTTGGAAATTAACACACAAAAATAACGACAAAGTTATATTATGTGAGTTTTTAGTTTGTCTGTTACTTCGTAATAAAATTTATGAAGGATAGTTAACATTTTATTGGTTATTTAAAATGTTTCAGTTAACCGTTTGCCAGTAAAGTTGGCACTGCTGGTGTTCGGCCAGTAGCGTGTGCTTTGAAGTAGTGTAAGGGGTGTAGCAGATGTAGTCGGCGGACCGTCAGTCAGTTATCTTTATTCGGAGCGGCCATATACCTCGTTCGTACGATTGTTCTTATTGTGTTAGGTGTTTTGTACGGTTCAGTTTATTAATGTCGAAAACTACCAACGTTGAAAAATCTGTTGAAACATACATGATGCTGAAAATATTTAAGCGATTTTATACACTTTGCGCGTTGGCATACTGAAAACGCTGCTTAAAAGGGTAAGTGTTTATTTGCATTTATTACCTACTAAACCCATTGCAGTTCGTCGCAGGACGCGCTACTGGCCGAACTCTCGTAGTGCCAACTCTATTTAACTGAACACTATTTTCTCTTTAAATACGAGCGGAGAGCGCCGATTGTTAAATTAGCATTCCAAAAATTGTTAATATTTTATTTCTGACGCAAGAAATAATAGTGATTAAAGCAAGATTATTAAAATGTTGTTTTGGGCTTTTAAAAAATGTACTTCAGCCATATGTTAACATTGAATTAAATTAGTATTATTTTTTTTATTAATTATTTAATTATTGATTATTTAATTTATGAGCGAGTTTGAAACCGAATTGAATAAGGAGGGAGATTATTTTCCGAGAATTTGGCTAAGATACGTAGATGATATATTTGCGATATTTGATACCACAAAATATACCGTGGAAAATTTCCTAACAAAATTAAACTCGCGACTGGATTCGATTAAATTCACAACGGAAAAAGAAATGAATAATCGTCTACTTTTCTTTCAGTTATTAAGAATAACAGTAAATTAGAAATAGACATATACAGAAAAGAAACCAACACAGATAGACTCTTAATGGCAGATTCAAACTACCGTCAACACATAAGGTTCACGCGATTAATTTTCTGGTAAATAGATTAATTAAATTCCCGTTAAGTCAAAACAGATTCGAAAAAGAATGAAACATATTAAAAACACAAGGATTACTTCTCTGTAGATGTTGATCGCGTCCTTAAGAAGGTCTAATATAGACAACACCTTAGAGACTTCACAACGCTAGAACCCCGTGACAAAAATTAATTTTTAATATTACCTTTTCATAAAATAACGAAAGGAATCAGCCGAGTCGTAAAAGAGGAAAATATGAAAATCGGTTATAAATCGTTCAACACACTTCGTAACCTTTTAGGAAATCCTAAAGACAAACCGGAAATGAAACAAAAGTCGAGAATGTATGAAATTGCATGTAGAAATTGTGAGAAAGTTTACATTGGACAGACAAAGAGGTCTATCGAAACTAGGTATAAAGAACATACTTCGCACTACCGACATGGGAGAGCAAATATATCTGGCGTTGCGGAACACATGGTAAAAACCGGACATAATATAAATATAGATAATTGAAATTGGTAACATGGACGCGCGAGCTAGATGCTTATGAATCCATTTATATTAAAAAGAATAAAAACCTTCTTAATCGAGAAGAAACGCCCTTGTCATTTTCGGTAATAATGGATTTATTGGAGTAATAAAGGCGTACACTTGAGAACACTCCGATGGTCCTTTTAAGAATTTTTGCGTCCGGGGTGTGGGGGAAGGTTGTACATATGTTAGGGATAGGTAGAGGGAATGAAAGGAGAAGAAAAAGGAGCGCATGTTTCTAGTTATTTTCGCGCTCATTCGGTTATTCCACTTGATAATAGCAATCCACGAATTCCTGAAGCACGTGTCCCGAATTAATTAATACTTTGTGCGGGAAGAGAAATCCGAACAGTATGTTTATTGTGCTGCACCACAGTCCCTGAAATCTTTACTTCCCAGTAAAATTGATTCCTTCGTCACCTTTGATTTCATTTAATAATAAATTGCACCAACAGTGGGCTTTTGGTTTTTTATTATATGAAAATTATGAATAGTTCTTCGTATAATTTGTTCTGCACAATCATCAAGAGTTGATTTTGGGGAAGGCTATTTGAAATTGCTTCACCAACTTCAATATTTCCATCTTCAGCAATAATTTGGGCTATAGTGCTCCTTGGAACATTTGTTGCCTCAGACACTTTTTCCAAGAGATTACCTAAACAATACGGAAATATATAATATTATGTACTCAAAACGTAACCAATTGAAGTACATTGAGGTATGACTCTTCTTTATTCTATATTAACTTTACAAGTCTTACAACTCCTATATGGTATTTTATATCGTAAATTAATTTGTTATTTTCTCGAGGAGCAAGCTCGAGGAAAAACATCGGTAAAGCGACTTTATTTTTTCTACAATAACATAGTGGTATTTCCGACATTAAGCAGTACATTTTCAATTTCTTCGGTCATGTCTGTGATATTCGTTGCAGCATGCAGATTTTTAATAATTAACAGCTGCTCTGTAACCTTCGATATCTTTAATTGATAATTTGATATCACCTTTGTTAATAATTTTTTAATATAATTATTTTTGGTGTTTCTATTCTTATATTGAGAATTTCGGTAAACTCCTCAGTTTATTTGCAAGACCTGAGATAAAGATAGGTGGAGTTTTAGCATTATTTGACTGTACAGGAATTTTTTCCTCGTTTAGCTGATTTTCTGTAAGATCAGATGCGTTATTTAAATGTTGAAATTGGTTTTTCCAGTTTATCGCGTTTTTTGTCAAAATCAGTCATTTATCATTGTCGTACGTTTCTTGGTTTATCAGGAGAATTACTTTGTTTTTTATGCGACGATACCGAAGTTCAGTTTGGCTTTTTGCTTAACTCTAATTTGTTTCTTGCATGCCTCTGCTAATTTACTATTTTTTTGTCATAAATGTGTCAGTAAAGATTGCAAGGACTATGGGGTAGCACAATAACGAATAACGGAATACGGTTATTCGACTTGATAATGGGAATCCACGTATTCCCGAAACACGTGTCGTCCCGAATTAATTAATACTTTGTGCGGGAGGAGTAAGCCGAACAGTGTGTTTATCCTAAATGTATTATTGTTTTCTAGCTGAATAGGCATTTAAATTGAGCTTTAATTTATCCTGGTTGTGCAAAAACAATTTTTTCCAGTATTGTTCATATACCTACAGTGTTATCGAATTTTAAAAATAAATTAATTTACAGAAATAGTAGCAGCAACGTTCACATTTAAAATATTCTGAAGCAATTTAAGCAGGAAAAAAGAAAGGTAACTTACAAGGTTTTCACATCTAATAGCATTTTCACTCTGAAATTCTGACGTTTCATTCAATACAATCCTTTATGTCGCTAAAACCATCATTCACCACACGAAAGGATTTTTAAATCGAAAAAGCTTGTACGTACACACATACAAACTCTTTAGACCGGCATATATCTAGATAGACGTACCTATGCAGGTTTAACAAATAGTGAAATTTAATAAATTGCGCAATAGATTTCGGAGATATACAGGGTCTCCTAAGTTCAGTGGCCTATTAAAATATTTTAGGGAAGCAAATATACAAAAATTCTGAAAATAAGTACACTGCCCTAGGCCAAAATGATCTTTCAGAGTAAATTTTTGCATCACTTCGGAAGTCATCATTAACTTTCCTATTTTAAATGGATTGTTATAATTCTTATTGCAAATTCTGATTCTAAACATTATTCTAAATACGAAGTGTTAAGGTTTCCCTATACCTAAATGTAACAGATTTTGAGCTGCTGAAACTCGTTGGTACACTCGATCGAAAATTTTCGATTTAGTAGCCGAAGAGTGGAATAATTTAATTTTAGTTTTTCAAACTATTGTGGAGGGCCCCGAACCATCTAATTTATGCAAACAATCGTTTTGGTACCCATTATCCTGAAACATAAAAAATAAGGATTATGGAGAAATTCTGAAAACAATTGATTTCAGTATAAAATACAAAATAGGATACGGTGGCTTAAAATAGTAAAAAAAAAAAAGAAAATACCCTTACCACCTCGATGAGTGAAGAACTAACTAAAGGAAGAACTAACTAAAGGAGTTCTTCACTCATCGAGGTGGTAAGGGTATTTTTTTATTTTTTATTTTTTACTAATTGATTTCAGCATGCAAAAGTATATAGGAATCGGGCATTTTTGCCCTTGGGGCAAATATCTTGTTAAGCAGTGTTACCGGTAAACGAAAACTTGCTTCCACTGAATAGAACCTTGATTTTGATTTTATTTATACTGTATTTTATATTATCTTTCACGGGTAAATTTAATATCTGCAGGTATTGAAGCGCGCTAAACTATTTTAATCGGGAATTGGGTCTCATCTATTGTAAAAACTACTTTACTTTGCTATTTTTGCTATTTTTTTTACTATTCTTGTTTTTGTGAAAAACATAATACGTAGCATTCAGTCTAGTTTACTATTTTTACATATACAGGTGGCGATTTGAGATAAAGAAGCCATAAACCTTTAACAACTGTGAATTAAATAATGCCAGCAAGATGTTGGTATGAAAGTAGCAAAGCCCATTCAAAAAACGTACAAATTCCTTGATAGATTGAATTTTGTAAGTGTAATTTAATACAAAAGATAATTAAACATACGTAGATTGCTCATTTAAATTTGCGATTATATATTTTAACCTTGTATAGGGAAGCATTCTTATATACGACGTACACGCACTACAATTATCGGTAGTACACTGAATAACTGTACGAAAATAAATTACCATGCGCCCACGTCCAATTAGCCATATGACCCCGTTACGTAGAATTCCTACGTAACGGTGGTAGGTACAGGTCCCGCGCTAATCTACGACATTTAAAAAGTATTTTCTCTGGTGAATCCTTAAGATGATCATCACATGTATTAAGAATTTTCCATAGTGTATCATCTTGAAGCAACCAACAAGGCAAAAGAGGCCCTAATGGCATGTAGAAACTTTGCAGGTAATAGCTGGGGATGCACCCCAAAAATACTGCTTTGGAAGTTTACAGCAATAGCGAGACCGATAACTACTTATAGGACAGTAGCCTGGAGCAAAAGAACTAGTCTGGCAACCGCGGGAGCTAATCTCTCCCAAGTGCAAAGACTAGAATCTGTATGCATCACTGGGGCAATGAGAACCTGCAGCTATTGACGTGGTCCTAAATCTTATTCTTCTCCACATGTTGCTGGAGATCATAGCCAAAACGAGCACACGCAGAATACCTAGGGAGAGAATGATTGGGCACAGGCCTCAGCCTCCTGAAAGTGACCAAACCTAGGACATGCCCCGGGACGATATGCCAAAAAGTTCAGCTTTATGAAGGAATTTACCACAAAGCTTAGCTGCAAAAGCGAATGGGAGACACCATCTTAAAGCTGAACAGAAAAGCCATCAGATGGTACACGGATGAAGCTTGGGCTTGTACCCGAGTATCTTCCAGGCGGAAACATACGCAATTGAAAGATGCGTCCAGTTCAACATTGATAGGAACTATCAAAAGCAAGAGATTATCATAATGTCTGATAGTCAAGCAGGCGTCAGGCCGCTGAGCTCAAATATAATCAGCTCCAAGATGGTCTTGGAGTGTCTAGGAAAACTAAACGAGCTAGGCGAAAGTAACGTGGTAACCCTTCTGTGGGTTCCGGGACACACAGGAGTGGAAGGCAATGAAACAGCAGACATTCTAGCTAGGAAAGGGGCAGAATACCATTCGTGGAGTCTGAACCCTTTTGCAGGATAAGTAGCAGTATAATACTGGAGAAACTTAAAAGTGAAGAAGAGCAGGGAAAATCCAAATACCGGGAGAATCTCTAGGGAATGATGCAAGCTACAACTCTTCTGGGAACCTATAATCGGAAGAGATTTGTAGAATGCATCAACCTAAGTAAAAATAACATTCACGTATTGACAGGGATCCTAATAGGCCGCTGCAAACTGAAAGGACATCTGAATAGGCTTGGAATAGCAGAGAAAGCCGAATGTAGATTTTGTGAGAAATATGATGAAACATCCACCCACCTACCCTCAAATTGTGCTGCACTATGCAACTCAAGGGCCCTGCACCTGGGAGCAAGTGAAATTGAAGACGGAGAGTTACCCAACCTGAAGCCTTCTGACATTCTGCACTTTTTAAAAAGGAATCGGACTGGACGGCCTGCTATAGAACAGCCAGAATAGGGGACACAATGGATATTTTAGGTCGCAGTTTATTATCACCCTTACTCTACATACAATACAGTACAATAGTGTATCATTAGAGATAGGTACTATATATAATTTTTCAATTCATATTTCACCCTATATATGATTATATTATTATGTTTTTTATATATACGTGATTAGTTTATTTGTATTTAATTTGGCGTTATACTAGTTGATATTTGCTAATATTGTAGAACGATTTCTCATTGTCAGTACTAAATCTCACTTAATAATCCATTCACATGCTTATCCTGCTGTCATTTAACACATAAATTAAGCCGTCCAAACCCGAACTTCGATTTGATTTAATGCTTCCGTTAAACGTTGACTTGACCATATTAAGCAATGACAAATTACCGAAAATTCGCCTCTAATAGTCCCAATTATCTCACTTCACGCTGCTAAACTAGATAATACCCTAAGAGCTAGTGTCAAAAAGCGGATAAATGAGTTAAAATACACGTGAAAACGTTTTATTCTACTCCTAACTTTCAGGAAACAATTACATTGGAAGAAAGAGGGAAACAAGAGTCGAGGAAAATAGAAAATCGTGGTGAGACCCTACGGAAAACAGTCGGCGAAAAAATACGACTAAACCCAAGTTTAGTGACGCAAGGGTAAATATTATACGCATTGCCGCCGTGTTTGTGGGAGCGATAAAAACGAAGTAGGGTAAATTAGGGGTACAGGGTCACGTTTTGTTAAATTAAATTAGGGTCTGATCTTTACCGTTTTGGAATAACCGACTTCTGTGGATCTGAACTACTGCGTGAGAGAAAAAATTGTGTGTCTTTACATACGTATGTGTATAAAATACATATAGGTACGCAAATAAAAATTTCCCGAAGGAAATGACCTTAACACTGTGGTGGAAGCAGACAAGAGAATGTAACGAAAAAAATCCGGTAATTCTGTTTGTGGGTAAGTATTACTCACAAACGGAGGAAATTACCACATTATTCTCGTTACATTTGCGTTTTATTAACTAAAAATAATCATACCATAATTTTAGGGAGTTAATAAAACGGTTTAAGTTAGAAATACCCCTTAATAGAATAATTGCATCGTTGTATTTGTATGATATACTTTGTATTTTCATAATCCGAGATATATTAACCTTTGCTTGTCATTTATTGTTACAATACTCACTGATTGTAATTAATTTTTACCGGCCCCGTTGACAAGTAATAGATTATGAATACGCCGATCGTTGTCGATCGTTGCACGATGATTAACGATTAAGTAGTATATAAGATAGATGTTAGGAGCGCGAAATTCAATGTTATTAATGGCGTTCGAAGTGCTGCATTGCTATCCGAGTGCTGCGTCTGACATTATTTTCCTTTGTGGTTTTCTGCTGACGATGGCAACTTAGTTGCCGAAATACGTATACAGAGTTCTTTACTGAACAAGGTGGTAGGGGGTATTTTTAACTTAAATTTATTTTAAGCCACCGTATCCTATACCTACATTAATAAAACGGTGAAAATCGTTAACTAGATCTAGCTGATAACTATATTTTACTCCATGAGATGGAATTTATTAAGTAATTGAAATGCTTCCGAAAAAGATATAACTTTACGAAAAAGTGTAAATTTTCACCAAACCGGTGCTTCATTTATAGTGCGTTCTATTCAATTTAACGCCTTTTTTTGCTATGTTGGAGGCTAAAGGGAGGGGAAAAAGTGTGATCGGTGCATGTGATACATTAGCCTTCGTTGGTCTATTTTTTTTTCTCTTATGGGAGCCGTCTGACATAAGTCTCCCGAATCAGTTCAGCCTCTTGGGTTTTTGTATTTGTCTCCCATTTTTGTACTTAGGTACTATACTACCCATTCGCAAATCCTTGTGCCCTGTACCAATCCATACAGGTCCTTGGCCGATTGGTCTATATAGTCTTCTGGATTCACTCTGGGTTTCTCAAACATTGTCTGTCTTCTAGGGTCTAAGTCCTTACACCTACCCACGCAACATGTTACGTTTAATAAACATTGAATAAAAGCTAAAACCTTTTTTTAACATTCATTCAACGTTTATTAAACGTAACGTGTTGCCTGGGTATTTTATTCTAGAGTCTACCAACTAGATTTAACTACATGTAAGTGTATCTTAACAAGCTTGTAGTGGTTATTCCACCTTTAGAGGATAATTGTTAAAGGGTAAACCAGGAGGGAATTTCCTCCTGATCTACAGATAGATAGATAGATATATTACATATTCATCACATAACTAATCACAACATGACAATGACGTACATATCATAAAATCTTGGATAGACTATAACATGTTAAAAACAAACAAGGTGTACGTATTTATCGTATCTTGAATACTACTTGAATGCTATATCCAGAGCCTTTGTCTATTGAAAAAATTCGTCAGTTGAGTAATAGCATTTGTTTGCCAGTGACTCTTTCATACTTGCCCGAAACTTGATCAGCGGGAACCCCCTCCATCTATTATACACTTTAATGCCTATACGTATGTGTGAGTTGAAATATTTCGGTGACCTAGCGGATGTACAAATTGAATACTGTTGGAATCCCCAAAACAACAAAGTAACCTCTGCACGATTCCCTAGGTGACAGGTTATTAATAATTCGAATCGCATTTTTTTTGATACCTTAGTACTGCTTTTAAGTTTGAATTAGAACCCCAGAAACAAACCGTAACTCAAGTGGGAGTGTAGATGAGCAAAATATATCATTTTTAGTGTGTTTATGTCGCACGTTCTTTTCATTTTTCTTAAAACATATAAAGATTTATTTAGTTTCGACGTAACCGAGTGTAGGTGCAGTTTCCAATTTAATCCGCTGTCTAGCCATACTCGCAGTTGTTTACAACTCTCCACACTATCTACAACAATGGAGTCCACAGCCAGCTGCATATGGCTAGAATTCGATTCAAATACCAATAATTTGGTTTTCTTCATATTAAGGATAAGTTTGTTATTGGGCATTAATTGTTTTAACACAATTTGACAATTATGCAATAGCTCCAATCTCGTGTTACCGCTAAATATTTAAATATTTAATTTCAGTGTATTGCTTGCGTTCGTGTAAGTATCGTTCAAAAATATTACGTGAGTTGCCCCTTACACCGTACTTAAATAACTTGTCTAATAGTATGTCGTGGTTAACCAAATCGAAAGCTTCAGAGAGGTCACCCGCAATACAAGCTACATGTTTCTTCAAATTTAAATTGTTCAAAATTTCGTCTACAATGCCAGTTAACGCAGTCGCGGTGGACCTACCCTGGATAAAGCCGTGTTGACTAGGAGAAATTAGGTTGAATTTTACCAAATAGTTCAACAGCTGCGTTTTTGGATAGCTTTCGAAAATCTTAGATAATACGGGTAGTAGAGAGATCGGTCTGTAGTTTTCAGTTTGTGATTTAATAGAGCTTTTATATATAGGTGTTATTTTGGATACTTTAAAAGCGTCAGGATAAGAGCCAGTTTCAAGGTAACTGTTTATGATGTTTTGTAATACGATACCAATTGTCTGGCGACACATCTATAAAGTTCTATTAGCATGTCGTCGCTGCCCGTGGCCGATGAGAATTTCGCCCTTAAAGAGAGATATTTTGTGGGGTTAACTCACATTGCATTCTATCTTCGAGGAGCTACGCTTCAAATAAATATTGCGATCGCAGTAAGGTACAGTTAAACTAATTGTCGTCATACCTGGGGTATCGCTTCTTCGTAATCTTTCGCCGTTAAATTTTGCCTTTAATACTCGGTTTCAGTTTTATTTTATAGTTGTTTATGGTCAAATACACATCTGTCATTTGCTCGATTATAAACATCGATTTGCTGCTACGCTGTAACAAGAGAAATCGGTAAGCAGCACACATAAAATTCTACCGATACTTGCGGTAGATTTCAGAATATACAAAAAATAATCTCTCTTTTCTTCATTTTTTTTTCGTAAAAGAAGTTTATTCATGCCTTAACATCTTTACAAACAACAATCAATGCTGGAAAAACGCACTGTCGATGTGCATTTGTCCGATCACAGAGCACAATTTTAAAATTCAAAACATACAAATATGAAGTACCTGGCAAAACAATAAAAACCGTTAGAAGGAATACCTCAGAAAGTGTAAATACGTTCAGAGAACTCTTAGATGCACAAATGTACTTAACCCACAGCATTTGTAATGCCGAGAAAATGAATGTTAAAAAACGTTTTTAACTTTTATTCAATGTTTATTAAATGTACCGTGTTTTCAAATGAAAAGCAAACATACGAGAGAGGTGTACAACATTTCTACGTACCTTCTAAAACAAGTACATAGGGAGATATGTGAACCATTAGTAATTATCTTCAATAAATGTGTGGAGCTGAGAGTTCTTCCAAGGTCACTAAAAGTAGGTAGAATAGTACCCGTACACAAAAAGAATGATGTTGACAAACATGAAAACTATCGCCCAATCAGTATATTTCCCAGTGGCAAGGCTTGCTAAATACCTGGAAAATAAACAATATTCTACAGCAAGTCAGCACGGGCACAGAAAGGGGCGCTCCACGACATCGGGTATATATATATATATATATATATATATATACAAAGCATTTGATGCTCGTGATTATGAGGAGATGAGCATGCTGGACCTACGTAAAGCTTTCGACTAGGTTAGTCATGATATTCTGCTAGATGAGTTAAAATATTACGGAATAATATCCCTAAATTTACTAAGATCATTCCTGACCGACCGAATGCAATTGAGGGAGCTTAACAACTTACAGTCCAAACCAATAAAGGTACGTTGCAGAGTTTCGCAAGGATCCATTCTTGGTCCACTACTTTTCATTTTATATACATGCTGACGACACTTCCGTCTTAGTGCGAGATGCGGACCTTACAATTCTCCGTCAAAAATCAGAAACTGCGATTAGGGATGCTGAACAATGGTTTCTGCAAATAAACTATAAATTAACATCAGCAAAACACAAAAGTTAGCCATTATAACAAAACGCACAAGTCGGCCTTCTACAGCAACATTCCTAGGTATGGTCGTGGATGAAAGTATGAAATGGAACCGTCATATTGGAAACTTGGCAAGAAGGTTATCATTCGCTTTATTTGCTCTAAAGAGGTTGATGCATATAGCAACACACGAAGCAGCGAGGATGGCATGTTTGGCAACCTTCTTCAGAATTCAGAATTTTTACACTGCAGAAAAAAGCAATTAGGTTGATGTGCGACCTAGAATGCTCAGCTAGCTGCAAAAACATTCTTGTATTGAAAAAATACTTACATTACCATCTGCGTACATCCTAGCAGCAGTTGTGTATGTCCACCAAAATAAACATACTTTCATACAAAATGAAAATATCCACGATTACTCCACCCACGCACGGAATAAAATGCGAACGCCGTTCCACCGACTAACTTGTTGTCAGAAGGGAATCGACTACTGGGGAACGAAATTGTATAACTCATTGCCGGAAGTGTGGATAGACTCACCGATAACGAAGTTCAAACGCATTGTCAAAAAAATTTTGATGAAAAGAGAATTATACACAATTGAAGATTTCCTAGTCAGCTAATGTACCTGTATTTATATTTATATTTATACATGGTCTGTTCAATTTATTTAGTGTTTGTATGTTATATTTTTGTATATTTTGAGTGTCTGACTTATGTATTTATTTATTTATATGTATATTTATTTTTTTATTCATTGACTATTTGCCCTATACATACAACATAAAAGTTTCTGTAATGGTGTAATTACAAATATACTGCTATTATTATTATTATTATTATTATTATTATTATTATAACAATACATATTAAATAACCAAACCTTAAAAAATATTTTAAATAAGTACGAGTCATGATCATTATACGACCATTTAGTATACCAATGACTGTAATAATAAAAATAAATATATATAAATAAAAATAATAGAGTTTTATTCTGTAATGTTTTTTTAAAACTCTGTTGTTCGTATCCAAAAGTAATTCTTTTCTACAACATTTGCTTCTAATAAATTGTTTTGTACGTAATCCAATTATAGTTTCAGTGCTAGAGAGTTATTTTTTAGTATTCATCAGATTTATAGAAGAAGAATTCTATCTACATTAGCGGAAAAATGGAGCAGACATAATTAATATACTAAAAGTAAAATTGGACAGAAATACTGGGAGTAGAATGCTTTATTTTCCTTTCACATGCAGGTATTCACAACGGAATCTCAGCTACTTTCTTACAGATGGCGCCAAAATTATATTCATTATGCATAATATCCTTTCTCTTATATACGGGTCAGTTCGGAAATTTGCTACAATCCTTTGATTACCTGCAAGATGGATGTGTAATTGCAAACAGTAAGTGTGACCTAACACATCGACCCCAACTATTATTAATAGTAAATTTAAATCACACGTGCAGTTGTGTCCCATTTTAACTTTAACATTTGACGTTAACATCAAGTAAATGCCTCTTTTGACACTATATTATATATATGTTCCATATGTAACATAAATGAATTGCCTTTATCCGGTGATGTTACAAATGTATTGTGTATAATATACTGGAATGTGTCAAAAGAAACTCTTATTTAATGTTCACGTCAAATGTCAATGTCAAAATGTGACACAACCTGCACATGTGATTTAAATTTACTATTAATAATAGTTGGGTCCGATGTGTTACGCTACATTGATGTAAGCAGGCAACTTTCGAAAAATAATATGACAACTGGGAAATTTATGACATATAAGATGATTAAATTACAAGTATTAAAATCCTAGTGATTATTTATTAGTGTTTTTCATTATATATTTTGGGCAAAGCTGCACAAATTTAGCTTTTAGGCAATCGTAGTTTTATAAATTTAGGGATAGGCCTGCCCTAAATTACAATACATAGCTACTTGCGAACTCCTGATGCATAAAATACACTCTCTGCTTGGATCATTTATAGAAAGTTTCAGGCGTATATAAACTCAAATGCTAGTGGGAATACGTAAAAACAAGACTTCGTGAGTGTAATACGAACTCGTAACGTGTCTACATTTGGACTACCGTCGAGTTGCTTTCCTTTTTTATTTTGCTTTTATTCCATGCAGAAAGTAAATCAATTTTTCAGGGAAAAGAAAAAAAAACTTAAATATTGTTCATAAATTCTGGGTAGTATATTTTCGAGTTCCTTTTCACAATAACAGACCGTTAGTGCTATAGAGATATTTTCTTCTTTTTAGCTTACGTTTATTTGTTAATTTTATGTCTTTTTTAATACAACTGTCATCATCTTTATTTACCATGATACAAAGTAGTCTTAAAATAAATGTACAAATATCTTTGCATTACAATTATTTTAGATAGCATAAAATACATTGACTGCAACTTTTTTGGTGACTGTAAGATACAGTTATACAATGAAACCATTCTTAAGCGGACATTAAACTCTATTTTTATCAATTTATAGAAATTAGTTGAAAGGTATATGTAGTACATACCATGATCTTATACAGCATCTTGCGGTGATTCGAAAATTCATCCTTATCATATTAAGTTCGGTGGCCAGGGAGGCTGTCGCTACCATCATATTTTTCATCATCAGGGTTAATTAAATACGCGCAGGACTGCCACATATACGATTGATCTTTGAATTTAACATTAGAAGCTTCCATTAATATTCGGGGCTCAATCGGTAAAGACGGTCTCTGTTTTGTAGGGAGTAAGGGTAATATGAACCCAGCCAGCGACAATTAATGCGCATAAAAAATGTTGCTAAATCAAAGAATACCTTATTGTTTTTATATGTAATTAAATTAATATAAACAATTACACAACAGACGGGTTTTGGAGAAACTTCACACACCACATCGCGGGTCCACCAGACGAAGAACTACGCGCCAGTGGAATTAACCGAGCTCAAGTTGCTACCATAGAGTTCAGGCAGGCCGTATGCTACTAGTAGAGTTTGGGAACCGTCGACGCACCAGTTACGTCGGGGTACAGTACATAATAACAGATTGCCCTGGTAATGATGACAGGGGTATTTGAGATGGTAACGAGTACGGGAGTAACGAATGAAAAAAGAATAAACAACTAGAAAAGTCAAGATTGTATAAGTCAAGTGAAAGAAGTCAATAGGTAAAAGAATAAGTTTATGAGTTGTTTAAAGTAGAATAGTGATATAACGAGTGAAAAGGAAAAAGTGATTTGGAAAGAAAGTAGTGTGAAAAGAAGGATTGGAGCAGTTGAAGGAGAGACAGCGATATAAGAAGATAGAATAGGGGTGTTACACGAACAAACACTGACACAGGGGTAGCTTAAGGTTTTGCAAATATAATTCATTAATCAAAAAACATAAATAACATTTCTGAATTATATTCAACACGTCTTTAGGTTTTTCGATATAGGTATATAGGTTACAATTTTTGATTATGTCATCATAATTTAAAGTAGCAAGTGTCAGTTAATTGTCATTCAGAAGTTACCCGGCTCAACTTGACATAAATAAAAGGAATCCAAATGTATAAAATTTATTACTTATGAGCAAACAGTGTTTAATAATTATTCAAATAAATAAATAATAAAATACAATAACATTTTTCTGAGGACACCTGAGTATCTGATACATAGACGATTGTGTACGTCTATGTAACAGGTACTCAGGTGTCCTCTAACAACAGGTTACACTGTATAGACATTTTTACTTACTGTACTTGATGCAACAGAAACAGAAGTTTAAACGCCATAGTATACAAGAAAATAGCTGTTCTTGTATTGTTTTTTGGCACTAGAACAAGTTTCAAAGGTTTGTAAGCGATAAATCTACTCGACTTTATCGAAATAAGTTCTAAATGGGTTTAGCTTGTCAACTACAGCTCCTCCTTGAACTTTCTGAACGAAATAAGATTTTAACCGTGTTGTCCGGTGTGGGAGGGAAAGCTTCCGACTGAGGGGAAATCATTTAAAGGTAGAGAATTTATTATGTGATTTGTAAGTTTGTAGAAATTGTGGTAAAATGTTAAAATGGAATTGTTTGATGTAATCTCGAATTGGTGTAATGGAGTGAATTTTGAACTAGATTTTGGGAAAATCAAAATGTTGGTTTTAATAATAATTTAACTATCTAAATGTTTCTGAAAGATTAATTTTTTTGAAATGACTATAAATTTATTTTAATATATAAATGACTTCTACCAATTATTGGTCCTTTTAAAACATATTATATTATGACACTTTATAATAAGTTATAACTTCTGGGTATTGAAACAAAAGTGTAACAAAACCTTTAGTTTTGTTACACTCACCGTGTAACCGAAAAACAATTCTCTTCTTCTAAAATATTATTTTATGATGTTTCGTAACTATTTATTTAGGATAAGTTTCAGAATTGTTTTCCTGTAGATTTTA
>JARFOC010011958.1:0-10720 GCA_031763485.1 Osmoderma eremita | reverse complement strand
AATACGAATATCGATGTCGATATTCACAGTTAATATCGGCTAATATCGATATATCGATATTTTTGCACAGCCCTACTGTATAGTCAAAGGCATTTAAGATTTCTAGATGAGTCACCGCCTACTTCTTGTCTTAACTCTTTTCATGAAAATACAGTTTGCACAATTTCTAACATAAATTGACCACCAAAATTTGTAGTGAGCTGAAGGAGCTTCAGAAAAAGTTGCTATACCGATTTTTTTGTTAGATCCCAACACGATTAAAAGCTATGAAACTTACCCCTTTCTTAAACATTGTGGTGTGCTTTATTTCCGAAAGTTATCAAATACATTTCCGCTGCTAACTAAATCTGCTTGAGAAAGTAATAAAATTGTTTTTTTTTATTTAATTCAGTTTTGGAACACCTCTTCTACTGATATTATTTCAACTTGTGCTTATACTAGCATTTAATTATTCCCATGAACTAATGCACTCATTGTAAGGCATACAATAATAAATCGAACGCTTCACAGATTCTTCCATACAAAATCCAAGGTATTCTCTGTGATTTTTGCTATACTTTCGGTACCAATGATATCTAATTCACTTCCATAATCTAAATTTATAATTACGATATCCACTGATGTAAAACAGTACAAATAAAGTAAGAAACTTGTGTTAATATTTTGTATTAAATATAGACCAAAACAAAGAAAACTAACATGGATTACTGGTTGTTTGAGTTACACTGCAACTTAAAACAATTACGCAATCGTATTATTTGTCTGTGGTAAATTAGAAACAATTATGTTTACAAGGTCACTCA
Organism: Osmoderma eremita; assembly: GCA_031763485.1. Taxonomy (NCBI): domain Eukaryota; kingdom Metazoa; phylum Arthropoda; class Insecta; order Coleoptera; family Scarabaeidae; genus Osmoderma; species Osmoderma eremita. Next base: position 9,917 of record JARFOC010011958.1, on the reverse strand, counting down.
GATAAAGAATTTAATTATTTAATTTAGGGTAATCAACTGTCAATTACTTTAATTTCATTAATAACGTTAATACATTACATGTTTGAAAAACGAAATTATTTAAATTAGGGGATAATGTGCCTTTTAACTGTTTATTAAGCCATACATACGAATTAATGAATACAATTTTATAAGAGATAGGCAACCTAATATACACATAACACGTTACCGAAGTTCGCATATTAAAGGTAACCTAACAAAATAAAGAATGTTGTACTTACAATTTTAGTAAGATAAGTATATCTGTTTCAACAAAACCAAAATTTACGCCTTTTGCGACGATAGCTGCACTATTAAGAAACGTATTGGCGTGTAAAGTCATGCTACTATACAATTATTTTATCATAGAACTACTTGACTTAAGTTTAGACTTTAGAACGCCTGGCTCTGCAGTCTGCATACACCTAGTAGTGGGGATATGTATCTTAATAACGAATTAATAATAATAAATCTTCATTTTAAAACTTAAAATACGGGAAGTTTTATTTGAATTAAGTACATATTTTCTGAAACACCTATTTCTAATTGTATTTACTTTGGAATTATTGTTTCATTCGGCGCTATACAACTTAATATACGCCAAAACAATTTCTAAAAATATATGTGGAGAGATCAAGAAGTATTATTGATATGATTAAACTGTTGGCACAGTTGGCAACAGTTGAAAGCATATTTTAGAAAAATTCCTATAATAGTTAAAGTAATATTAGGATTTGTTGCATGGAATATTATATAAGTAACTTAAAAAAACTACGGTTATGTTTTTTAATAGTACCTTCTAAAAGCAAACTTTATAGTGATATATATATCCTTTTCTTTACTTCTAATTTTATTATTATTACTCTAAAGATAAGATAATTTGTGGTTTTATACATCACGTACCTCGAAGTCGTCATCGTTAAAACTGCCGGCTTCTACCTAATAAATTTACCAAGAAAAATTTATCTACATCGCATCGCCATTTCCCCTAACATTTACATTTACATTAACAATGATGTTAGCCGAACGTTTGAAGCCACTAAATTATCTGTTCCGTTATTTATACATTTATCCCAAATCCCAAAATTGTTAGGTATCATTCAATGCGTCAGCATGATGAATATCAATATTTGCATAACATATACCGCGAAGTGGAGCTGGGAACGCGGTGAAAATATTCGCCTTCCACTGTTTGGCTTTTTGAATCAGACCTCGTCGGTACGATATTTATCACATTCTCTGCCTCTCGACGTTTTTACAAAGATGAAGGGCTTCATTTGAATTTTAAAACACCCACGAGCTCAGCTCACTTGATTATAGTCGAGATTATGGTATTTATTTCTGGTTCGTTGTACCTGTTTGTTTGCGTTCTTACAGCCAACGTTTCTACACAAATGGGTGATGGCAATTAGAAGATTTCACAAACTTGTTTCTAGGTAAATAATGAATATCAAAAGTAATATTCAAACATTTTAACCCTAGAACACTAAACGTTCGTAAAACCTACAACGACTTGTTAGGAGTTCGGTAATTTCGGATACTTCCCCTAGTGCAATAGATGTGTGACCTTCAGTAGCTGCATATTTTCATTGGATTTAGTTGTATCAGTTAGTGATTTGTTTGAATGTCATTTTGTTCTTCATCAATTTTACAAGGATTTAGTATTGGTGTAAATTTTTAGCGTTCTCCTGTATTGCGAATGTTTAGTACTTATATATAATAGATAACTCCACACAATGACATCTTGAGCAAGTAAATTTTATATTTTAGTTTTCAGAAGCATATTTGATTTAAAACATTTAGCCATGTCTAAAAAATGGTTGACACAAGCCGGATTAGAAGCTGAGGCGAGAAAAATTATTAAAGGAGAAGATACCGATGAACAAACGCAATCATCAGGTAGTGAAGATGAAGAAGATATTGTTGAAATGGAAGAGGTAGATTCAGACAACAATGAAAATTCAGAAAACGAAAATACTCTATCTTCACAAAGTATTCTAAAATTCAATATGGATCAAGCAACAACAAATCATTCAAACCAAGGTGGAAGAGGCACTATGCCTGTTGTTGATGGTCAGGTGATGGTGGAATCAGATGATGATCTGCCATTGTCTTCAATTGCTCGTAACTTGAAGCATATTATTGTTCCCAAAAAGCTAGCAATGAAGGGCAGCAATGGTCACAGATGGTCCACGAAACAACCACAACGACAAAAAAGAGTTTCTGCTCGGAATATAATTCATTTCGTATCTGGGAGCGAAGGACCTTCTTCACATTTGCTGACACCAGATGGGTGCCTCAAACATTTTTTCACGGATAATATATTAGATATAATTGTCTGTTACATAAACGAGCAAATCGCTCTGAAATCAGCCTCCTATACCAAAAAAAAAAAAACTTTAACAATATCCAAGACGCGCAAAGTAATGGCACTAATTGGACTCCCAATTTTTTCCGGAGCACTGAAAAACAACCACCTAAATGCAAAGAAAATGTTTGATCCTACAATATCGGGCAGTATATAAGGGGCTACAATGTATTGTGACCGATTCTTATTTTTATTAGATTGTTTACGCTTTGATGATAAACAATCACGAATTGATCGAAAGAAAAATGACGAATTTGCTCCAATTCGAGACACTTGGGACGAGTTGATCGCTATTTGTAGATCCTCATATACCCCATCTAGCTATACGACTTTAGATGAACAACTTTTGTCATTTAGAGGAAGATGCGGATTTCGCATGTTTATCTCAAATATATGATTGACGCCTATCCATACCTAGGAAAAGGAACTAAAACAAATGGATTCCCTCTAAGTACTTAATACATAAGTACTCAAGGCACCTGTTCCATTCGGTCATACGGTTGACAATGGGAAAATCCATGTATTCCCGAAACACATGTTTTTCCGAATTAATCGATTTATATACTACAATATATATTACAATCATCTAAGACAGAAGATTTATAGAAACATAATGTCTAATCATTTTCTTAAATAAAAATTGTAAATAGTTCCTTAAAGTAAGTGATGAATGTTCAAATTTCTGTTATGCAGACACTCAATATTATCTAATAATATAACCGATACTTAAACATGAATGACTAAAAATGCTAAATAATTTTTTAGTGATTCCAAAATTTTCCAGTAAAAATTCAAGCATCAAATACAAAGAAGTTTGCATATTATCAGATTAAGTATTATCTTGAAGGTCATTGATAAACAATATATGTATAATATTATAAAAATAGCTTCAATTAAATCAGATGGATTAGCATTTATTTTTATCGGCGGTTATATACAATACTAGTACTACAATTATAGATATAGATCTATATAACTTCCATAACGTTATAGTCGTATAGATGTCGACTGTTATGCAAACATTTGTATTTTATATTAGTGAAAATTAACCGCAAAGGAAATAATACAATTATCTGCATAATAACGATATTAGCAGTTTCCTTGAATGTTGCGGTTTATTTCTTAATTATTAAATTGTAACTGCCGTAATTAATTAAAAATGATTAAAATAAAATTCCGTCACCGCAAATGATAGTAGATTCTAGTTTATATGGTACACCTACACTGTGACAAATACCTAGGAAGCATTTTTGAAACTATAAAGTCATCCATTGCGTCCTTGCTTCTTTGTTCAAAAAATTATTTTCTGGGAGATTTCTTTTATCCATAACTTCTTTTATGTCTCACGTGTCCCACGTTTTTCTTGGCCTACCTCTGGCTTTCTTGCAACGTGGCTTCCATTCCAATACTTTCCGTTGTATTCTATCGTGGTACACCTTCTAATATTGCCATACCTTTTTTTTTCTCTATAATATCTGTCAGTGGGTTTTCTACTTTAATTTTCTCTTTTTTAGCTTTTGTTTCTCACCCCGGTCCATTATTGTCAGTTTACAGCATCTTTTCCAGTACATCATTTCTGTTGACTTTATTTTCCCCAACTTTTTGCCCCGTAGGTGACGGTAGCTTCCATAAAAGGGGAAAACATTCCACATTGTGTTTATTGTTAAACTCCATTTTTCTGATGTGTCTACTAATATCCTAGACATCGTCTTCATCTTCCGCTGTTATAATTTGGTCACCGGCAAATAGGAGCTCTGCATACCCTTAGATAATGATTTAATGGCATTTATGTATATTTTATCTTCATTTTGTTACTTTCATAGCTTCCTTAAAATTTTACCATATAAGTATAAGCTGTTGTACGCCTGTTTCAGATCTACACGGCTGTCCTAAATTACTATGGGTATCTATTTTATTATTGAATATAGAATAATTGCCATTTTCTTTACAGGAATATATTTGATGTATGTACAAAACATGTGGTATTGTTTGTTGGTTAATATTTGTAACCATTAATATTATAACCATGCCTGTAGTGGGTTGTTACCTGTGGGTACCTCATTCGAAATGAAGACAGTTACATCCTGGACGTTTTATGGATCACTGGTGTTAACATAACCCCCTCGTTATCCTCAGTCAAATGGACAAGTTGAGAGAACCACCCAAAGTGTGAAAAAATTTCTAAAATATGTTTGAGGACAACAAAGATATATATTTAGCACTTTTAGATCTGAGAAACACACCCTTAGATAAACATAACTCTCCAGCAAATAGCTTAATGAATAGAAATTTAAAAGACTTACTACCAAGACCGAACGGTCATTTTACAAAAAAATTAGTCAACAAATTAAAATTTAATAACCATTTAGATAATGCCATATTTAGACAAAAGTTATATTATGACAAAAGAAGTAAACATTTAGAAACTCTAAAAGAGAATGACATTGTTACAGTGCAATTAAAACCAGGGGTACTTGGGAAAAGGCTAGAATTTTAAGTAAAGCAGAAATGTAAATAGTCGAAATATTGAACCATCTTCCAAAACTATGTTAAACTATGTCAGAATTTTGCGTTACATAGGACTGTGAACGTTAACGAATCAGAGCTAGTCACAGATAACAGTTTTCCCAGAGCAGAGGCACAAGCAAGCAGTACAGCCGTAAAAGATTGTCTAGAAAATAACTTAGATGAAAATAATTTACGAATCACCTTCTTTGGTAGAGCTGTCAAAAAACCTCAACACTACTTAGACTATATTACCGATTTGGAGGGATTATTTAAAATACAAGGGGTAGAATAAAAAAAAGGTATTACTTGTTGTGAAAATTAATATAATTAATTTTCTTATTAATTTTATATTTTATATAGGTTGTAGTACATTCTTGAAAAGAGGAAGAAAAATGATACTTAACTGAGAATTCCAATTTGGCGTCCATTTAAAATAAGAATGTTGGTACCAATATCTTCGAAACCGCCATCTTAAAATTTATTTTGACGTGAGTTATAAGTGTCACACTTAACCAATTAACCTTCATATAAAACACTTTTCCACATCTTCTGTGATTTCGAAGATATTTTACAACGAAAATGGCAATTTTCAGTTTTTTTCAGATAATTGCTAAACTCTTCCCGATTTTAAAAAATTCTCTACGGAGTATGAATCAGCACTGGTAAGAGCACAACCTTTGTAATTTAAACGAGTCTCTATGTTTAATAATAGAAAAGATACTCATGGTAACCTACTCATATCATTATTTATAATTTCTTTCCAATTGCTTAATGCAAAAGATTGTCTTGTACAGGATCTACCTGGCCTGAAACTACTGTGATCCTCTGACACTTCTAACGATTTTCCTATTCTATGCAGTCTAATACCCAGACATACACAAAAAAAAGAAATTTAAAGGCATGCATAGGAAGTAGGGTTGAACTTTATTAATGTTTGCTTTATATAAACAATTTGCGTTTTACATAAATATCGTTACGTATGGTTATATATTGCAAACTACAATATATTGCGTTCCGATTTAGCAAATAGGCACGAAGCTGTGCCATTAGTTCTTCACAACTCTTGTACTAGATAGAACCGTACTTAGAAATACGATTAATCAGAGTGATTGTGATAATTAATAATATGATAATAAATAATTTGAGGCATGTGGGATAAGGTTTTTTAAAAATTATTAATTCTTGTATTTTGGAAAACACATATTTCAGGTACTTTTTTATTTGATTGGTTTAATAGTGATAAAACAAAGGGATTGATACTTTACAGCACACATAGGACGTTCCCTATAACCTAATTAATAAAATAAATTTAACGTCTTCAGCACTCCTTCATTAATTGCGTCATATTAACAGACGCTTAACTTAAATAAATTTTATGCTGATTTTGGCAATCATTTAAAATAGAACAAAAACATACGTTATTTGTTTCTAACACTGTTTATTATACACTTTAAACCTAATTACATAAAAGCGTTTATTAAAACTGCGTAAGCGTGCAGCAAAATTTCGCAACTCATTGGCTATAGGTGTGTTGAATAGAAACTTGGAAGTGTGTGTTATACATCATAGGTTCTTCACGTTTTGTGAAATTTTAGGGATATTCACGTCTTTATTAGTTTTTTTTACATAATAAAACAAAATAATAAAATCTAAAATCTTAAAATTTATATTTAATTTCTTTCATTATAAACTCGACAAATTTTAAAAATCAACTAATGATCAAACGTATGAAAGAGTGTAAGGAAAAAAAAGATAAACGGTGTGCAGTAAGCAAATTATTCATTAAGAAGTTCTCATATTGACCACATTCCCTGAAATGAAACGGTAAAGTATTAGATTTCAATTTAATAATTGCTAAATTAAACAATGTGTTATTTATAACTTAAAAACCTTGATTAAATTTCTTTTTATTTGTATTACATACCTGGCGCTTATCTACCACCTCTTCTTGCACGGTCCTCTCGGATAAGGTCTGATGTAGCCGGGTTTGCAAGGTGTAACATTTGTTGGTATAAACATAGGTGCAGCTTGCGTAATAATCACAAATACTGACATAAAAAATATTACAATGAAATATCTGATGTCCATCTTGGCTTGGTGACTGACGGTGTTCGTGTATTGAGTGCTATTTTATAACTAGTCGTTTGAATATGCGGGCTACTTAATAAGATACCGAAATCTAACTTATCATCTCTTACCAGGAAAAAGGAAGTTGCACATGCTTTAAATTTTTCTTAATGAGAAGCCACATCCACCGAGCGAAAACGTAAGCACGTTTGTATGTTTGTGTATGTGTAACGATTGTGTGTGCGATTTGTTTTATTGCACAATTAGAGGAATAGGTGGTTACTGGAATTTCATTCCAAGTTGACGTCAATACACATCTGTAAATTTGATGACTAAAATGTACGACAAATTCTTATTTATTTAACTTATCTAAATTTAAATAAAGACACAATTATTACCGAGCATGAAAAGCACGTTTGTAAAATATTGTTGTATAATATTTTCGTAATTTTATTTTATTCAAGGGTCCTGTTCTAAGAATTGTTAGACCGTTTGGCAATATAACCAAGATCTGGAAAGCACCTGCAGCTTATCCACGAAAAGTAGCAATCAAACATTATTGCCTTTTGCATTACAACATTCTTATTAGTAAAATTTCAGATCAGAGGTAAACTGTAAAATGTAAATAAACAAACAATTAGGTATATGTAGTTGCATGTGTTTTGAATCGTCTCCTTCCGGCTCTTCTTGATCTTGTCGTTGTCAAGATTGGAAGAAGGGCGACATACGGACCCCTTGAGAACACACGAATTGCAAAAACCCGCAATATTACACCGAGTACATCCAAGCAGAGCTGGAGTCTCCCTTCGAAGTAGCCCAGCCAGATATCAGATGGTTGGTATGAACACTCGGGATCGCGAGTGAACCCAGGATGACATATTTTTGCATCTGGTAGGCGATGCTTTTGGCTCGGTCGCACGGATACCAAGTTTCCGTACTCCCTCGCATACACCAATTATAATTGGGATTAACAGAATGAAGGAAGTTGTTGTTTGGGGTATATAAGCTTTTAATGGAATAATCAGGTCCGTGTATTTCCTAACAGTTTCTAGTTCTTTTTCAGCAATATTGCGCTTCGATTTGCAGGACATTTCGAGCATGCTTTTGCTCGGTTCTTCCGGGACCAACATGGCAGATATGTCGTTTGTCGTTGCGACGGTGCGTATTTAAAACAAGCTGTCAATAAGTGCTTTGCCGTTTCCTGGTCTTTTTTGCAGGCTCTCCATCTTGTGTCCTGCAGTGGCCACTTCGTGATCATTGTACGATACATTAGGCTTCCATAAACTTCGTCCTGGCATGCGGCAATATAAGGGCAATATAATCAGGGCTTTTTCGTCCACGCAGGACGCAGGAACCTGCGATCAAAACACGCCAACACAGTTTTGTTTTCACAAGTCGCATGTAATATATGTTATATGTTTTCTACACCACTTCTTTTGCTTCAAGCCTGGAAGTTCCAAGTCAAGTTATCCAGCTAAGTTTTCAAAGTCAGGTATCGTTCCCATCTGTTTTGTATTTTAATTATCCTTAATATGAACCTCCGGTTCCTTTACTCATTATTTATTTTAGTTTTTAATTGTTTGCTTTTTATTTTATTTAAATAAGAATAGACTGAATTATAAGATTCCTCAACCTTTCTTTCCTCTCGTTTATGTTAGTTAGAACAGAATACGCATTGTTCTGCTGTACGAATCCTGGCGAATGTATGTATGGCTTGCTTCATCTTTATCTAATACATAGATACATCGGAAAAATACATTTCTTACCCGACACTTTAGGCTCCCTATTCCCAGCACGAGCACTTGGACTCGGTATATATGTAAGCATGTGGAAGTTGGTAGCATGTTATTCTAGAATAGCCTACTTAAGTAAGATGTATGTCCTATAAACAAAACTAAAATGAAAGTTGATAAATTAGAAGAAATGTACAAACCCCCTCCCTTTACCAAAATTAAAATCCAAAAACAGTATCTCCAAATTTAACATTATTCCTTCTTTTAAATCTAATACAAAAATACTGCAACTCTTAAATAACCGTACTAAAACGATAACATGATGGAACAAAGTGTTCTATAGTCAATCGATTGTGCAAATTGCATCTATTTACATACAGGCTGACCCATTAGTGTGGCCAAGCTCGATATATCCGTTATTATATAAGATATCAAAAGAAGTTATTTACGAAAATTGTAGAGAGTCTTAAACTTAAAATTATTTACATATATACAGGATGCTCCATATTACCAGGGTGAACCAAACATACATTTTCTTAAATGGAACACTCTATATATTATTTCAGATTTAGATTAAGCTCATGCCTCACACCCCCAATATACAATTACATTGCATTACACAGCGTATTTCAGAAGTTATGACCAATTTTATATGCCAATCGCTGTGAGTTCGAGGTGTTGCATACTGCAAATAACACAGTCTGAAATTTTTCTTTTATAAACATAGATTTTTTGCATTGGCCCACTTTTACAGCAAAGTTAAATTTTTTCAAAATTTTAAAACTGAATACAGGGCGAGTCAAAACTCAAAATGCATTAATTTCTCAATTATTTTAAATTGATCAGCCTGTATTTTATATCATAAAAAGAAAGAACATTCTAGGTGCTTTCATTTTTATTAAGCACTCTCTATACCTAAAGTCATTAATTTCTAAGATATTTTGAAGTTTATTTAAAAAGTGAGATTTTTTGAAATTATTTTAATTTTAATATTTAATACAACTACTAAAAAATATACACATATAACTTACACTAATGATTAACATTCAATTAATTAACCCAACTTGTTTACAATGTAGTTCTATAATAAATTTTCAAAATATCCACCAATACAATATTGCAGCCGTTCTTCAAGCGATTGTCTTACATTTCTTAATTAATACTGGAGAATGCTTCTCTTATTCTGTTTTTCATATCACCTCGTGTAGTTGGCGGTGTTTGCT